>LBNU01038206.1:95522-186643 GCA_014162995.1 Artemisia annua | reverse complement strand
TTTATTTTTTTTTCTTATTATAAAATTATATTTTTTTATTAAATTTTTCTCTCTATTCATTTAATTTAAACTTATATTAAATTCAAATCCTAATCTAAATCCAAATCCTAATCCTAAACCTATCTACAAACCAAACGGGCCCTAAATATGAGTAAACCCTCCATACAAAATATAACATCCATTGATGATTAACAAAACGATGTCATGTATCACATGAAACAAAATATCTAGCAAAAGTCTTAGAAAAGCAACAAAATATGATCGTGATCGCATGAGACATTTCCATCAGATTTCTTTTTTAGTACAAGGCTACGATACGACAAAAGAACCCGACCATGGAACTGTTAGTGGAACATATGCTGCCACCCTGTAAGACGAAATATAAAACTATTAGTGAGGTACAAATGGTTTAGTCGCAAGTCATAACATACGGAAACATGAATTGTAACAATAAACCTATCTCATTGATCAAGATTCCCTTTGTTTAGCATGTCTACTGAGTTGCCAATCACTCAAGTACCCTAAATTGGTCTCTACATGATCCAACAAACGCCCCACCCATTAAGGTATATGTACACAATTTTGGAATTGCAATAAAACCAAGACACTTTGAAAGATGGATACCAACTAAGTGGATGAAAAATACTAATTATATGTTACTAATCATTTGCAAACATAAGGACTCTTAAACAAGTAAAACATGTAGTTTCTAAGGTATAGAAAATAAGACATGTATAAATACATTAAATCTCCTCCCATTACTATAATTTAGCAACACAATCCATGAAAATACTTGACGCCTCGCCTCTGACAGCTTCACGAACTTCTTCGATGGCATTTGTAAATGCCATCTACTATATCAAGTGCACGACCTTTGTTAGACCCGTTTCCTGGGTACTTGTACCCCACCCTAGATGATAACATAATAATTCTTACTTCATACACCTTACTAAAAGTAAAACACCAAAATATCTAAGTTTCAATTCTTTAGTTTAGCACGGGATAGAAAAACACAACATGAGTCATAAATGTCTCAAACATATGATTCGACACAATGAATAACTAAATTGGGCGAAGTATCAAACTACAAAGCGAGTCATTTTTTAAAACCCTTAATTTAAAAAATAGGTGTTTTGTAAAATTTGATTGTTAGTCGAACTTACGATCTTATGTACAACATGACGATCCTACATCCTAAGCGGTCCTATACCGATCCTACTAGTTTTTTGCTTGTGTGATTGTAAGGTTTTACGATTAAATCACGATCTTAACATCCTTACTTAATAGGTTGAACCATTTAACAATTAAAAAAGCTCAAAAGAATAAATTATTGTAAATATGTGATGATATTTCAGATTATTTTTAATGTTGATGTAATTGATATATTCCTTTATATGTTATTTAATAGATTCTCAATCTTTTGATTAACCCGTCTTGTGATTATAGTGTTGCGTCCGTTCTAACATTTGGCTAGTCTTCCATCTAACACTCCACAATCTTGTGACCATTGTTCATCCCCTGTATAGGTATCCCATTAGACTACCCCGTAGTGGTAGTGTTGCTGACGCGTGTAGAGTCTTCAATGACGAGTCAAGCTTGTTACACCGCCTTTGTTCACGTGTGGACATGGTGAAAACTAAAACTGGTTGGTTTAGTCATCCCCGACCACTAAACGACTGTTGTGTGCAGGGTGTGAATATGTTGTGGGTGTATGTTTGTGTTTAAACGGGGTTTGTTTATATAATTCTTCTAGTAGTCACCACTATATGTGTTTGGTAAGTGATTTGATGATATAAGCGAATAGTAATGAGAAGCTGTTTTGCGGATGTAATAACCATTACATTCGATCATAATAGTTACCTACTTACCTAACAACTTATTAGATTATACATGTCAAAATAAAATAACTTAAAGTATTATAAGATTAGCATTTCCAAAACTAGTTATTAACCAATGAACAAATCACTCTCCACTAGGAGTGAGCATCAGGTCAAAACAGATCAGAATCGACTAAAACCAAATCGAATCGAAAGTTGGTTTTAACCAAAGTAACTCGATCTGTTTTGTTTAGGCGATTTAGGCGCGGTTTTCTTGGTTTTTGGCATGAACCAAACGGAAAACCATAAATATATAAAATTGAAAACCGAACAAACTAGTGTCGGTTCGGTTTCAGTTCGGTTGAATCAGTTTGACTCAATTTTTCGATTCGGTTCGATTCGTTTTAATCTGTTCAAAATTAATGTCACAAATCATCAACTCAAAACCAAAACTAGACTTCCCCCACACCCACCCACCCACCGAATCCCACCGTCACCGTATAATCAAAAAATCAATATTTTATACATCGAAAATAGCAAAAATCTGATGAAGAAAACAATTCCTTTCACACACAACACCACATCATGCCTCCCATAAACAAACAACAACACTACTCTCTGCCACGTCTTCTTCTTTCACATTCACATTCACATTCACATTCCCCCCTTATTTCCCCAATCTCCAAACCCTAACAAATTTTATAAAATCCCAATCAAATTTTTATAAAATTCAATTAAACCTACCAAATATGAGAGACGATGATTCATTACCAGTATCATCAACAACACCTACCACCACAACAACATACAGTAAGAATCAAAATCAAAATCAAAATCAAACCCTAGATTCTAGAATCTTCGGTAAAGGTCGTTATAAATTCTACGCACTTGCTGCTATTATTCTTTTAGCCTTCTGGTCAATGCTTACCGGTACTGTTACTCTTCGGTTCTCCGCTGGTAATCTTAATCATTTCTCTGACGATATCGCCTCTCCCATTCGTGACGATTTCGATATCCTTGTATGTATTCTATTTTTTTTTATATATACATTTTGTGTATTTATGTGTGATTTACTGTATTGATACAATGAAATTTACTAAAATGTTGCTGACGTCAGCAAATTTTAGCATATTGATATGATATAGATACGAAAATCGAAAGTATGTTAATTTTATTTATAGACTTCTGTCGGTTTTTATATACATTTTGTGCGTAACAATTGATATTAACTGATATGATCAGCATACTTTTGGTATTGTATTGATATAGTGAAATTTACTAAAATGTTGCTGACGTCAGCAAAGTATACGAAAATCGGAAGTATGTTGATCATAGCAGTTTATATACATTTTGTGTGCGTAGCGATTGATATTGAATGTATGTAAATGAATTGAGTAAAGTCTATGAATGATATAACTTGCTTTTCTCCGAGTATTAATGTGAAACGCCTGCTTTCTTAATTAACTAATATGATCAACATACGTTAGATTTCGTGGTAAATAATGTATGAAAATATTGCTGACGTGCCACGTCAGCAAAATTTATCTTATTGATACGAAATCTGAAGTGTGTTGATTACTTGATTATATCGGTAAATTAAGAAAGTAGGCGTTTCACATTGATTCTTGGAGAAAAGTAAGTTAATCATTTATAGCGTTTACTCAATTTATATACATTATGTGTTTGTATGGGAAAAATGATTTTGAATTATTTGCTTATTTATTGATGTGATTGTTTCTGTTTGTGTTGAGTAGGAGATTGAGGAGAGGGAGAAGGTAGTGAAGCATATGTGGGATGTGTATACGAATAGTCGGAGAGTTAAGTTGCCGCGGTTTTGGCAGGAGGCGTTTGTGGCTGCTTATGAGGATTTAACTAGTGATGTGGTAGAAGTGAGGGAAGCTGCGATAGTGGAGATTGCGAAAATGTCGTTTCATTCTATTGATCTTGAGCCTCCTCCTGTTGGATCAACGGTGCGTGTTGTTGTGCATTTATAGTGTTTATGTCTACTTGCAAAGTTAGATTATTGTGGTACGATTTAGGCGAATCTCACGTCTTTGATATATAGTAGATACCTAGTTAATGATGTTTTGAGTTATGAGCAAAGCAGGCTAGGTTGGTTGGGATGTTATGATCGATGTTAGGATTATGATCGGGTTTTATAATGTTTACGACGATTGTATCCTTGTCGTCATTGCTAACTACAAGTCCTCTTTTCTTAGGATGATATGCTTGCTTTTGCATACATCATAGAAATTAGAGATGTAGTGTTATATACTTGATGTACTAGTTATATGTAAGATTATGGTAATATGCAGGGGCGGAGCTTAGTGAGGACCGGGAAGGGTCCCGGCCCCCCTAAGCCTAAGCTCGTTAATGTAATTTTTCGCGATTTCATGTGTTAAAAATTTTTTTGTTTCACCTCGGCCCTCCCATATAATGTATTTTCAGAAAAAAATTTGTTTCGGCCCTCCCACAAATTTTTTTCTAGCTCCGCCACTGGTAATATGCAAGTGGGAGTGGCAAGGACAATGGTGGTAAGGGTGAATCTAGTGGACCAAAATAACACTAATTGCATTATTAAGAACTTATGTGGGAAGTAATGGAGCATCTTGCACTTGCTTAGAAGGAGCTAAGTTTAAAACAGGATCATTGAGTTTAATGTACTTTCAAAAAGGAACATATTTTAGAAGGATTGCTTCTGATTTCAATTGAAGAAATAGTTTAGCACTCAATGTTTTTTTGAACCTGATTAAAGATCAAGTAATTAAACCCTATATGAGTTTATATGTATGTCTTGCTTATAAGGAGAAGTACAAGTAATGAACTCAATGTAGAGGTAATGTTTAGCCATTTAGGTGTGTAGTGATAGTAGTTTTGGTTGCACACACTTAGCATTGGTCTTGATTTCAAGTGCAAGATTTTTAATGTTTGTTATCATGGATGTAATGGCATGCAATCGATTGACTTCTACTTTATCTGAAATTGTATTTCAGCAACTCCAATTATCATATTATGTGAAGGCGCAACACATAAATGCGTAGTCTTGAGAGTATTAGTACTTGATATGTCATACTCGACATGAAGTTAAGTTACCATGGATGAAAACTATTGTACTTTTAAGTGCCTATATTATTGTTTCTTCAAACATTAGTAAGAATAAACACTTATATATGTGTGAGATTGTGTGGCAATATAGTGCTGTTAAACATTTTACAGTATCTAGTTAAGATGTGGACAAGCTACCACCAATTCAAATAACCTACATCATCTTAAAAATGACCTACATCATGAATGATATGGAGTTATACACTTGAGAATATTTAGTAATAGGGTTTTAAGAAACATCAAGTAGAGATAGGTGGTTTGCGTCCTTGATTGCCTAAGTGAGGTTCAGCATATGCACAAGTCATTTATGTTTTTTTCTATAAAGTATAATTACTTTTTTTGGATTATGTATGCATGTAGAGTTAATTTGATACCACATTATTCTGTAATAGTACTTAATTTTGCTGAATACTACCGGATTTTAGGCTATTGTCATGTTTTAGTGTGTTTCCATACTTAAGACTCGAGATTTACGGTCCTTACCATATAGGTTTCATATTTTATGAGATTTAGGCTTCTTTTTAACTATGCTTTTCATATTTTTAGAGATTTAGGCTCTGGTATTTTAGTTTTTATTTTGATTTGTTTAAAGGCCAATGATACCAACTTAAGCCAATATTAAATCCACATATAAAGTTTTTGTAGCTCATTTTCAACTTTTAGTCGAGAATTCATTCTGTTCCTAGCGTGTGACGCTTTCATTGTCACACTTCATTTGGTTTAAGAACATGCAAATCCCTAAGTGATAACTTACTGCTGATAAGAATAATGTCTGGATTTCTTGGGCCACTCGCCCTAGCCATATAATCCTGTGGAGGGCTAGTGATTTACCAGGCTCCACGGGTCTTGCAGGGTGGTCTGTGGAGTTGGGTCACCCTTTATGACTCGGTTGGGATTTCCGAACAATCTCCAGAAGATGCTATAGCATATGTTTGGCGGGTGAACACTTTCATTGTCTAACTTCATTGAGCTTAAGAACATGCAGCTAAGTGTTAATGAACATGCACCTAAGTGTTAACTAACTGCTGAACGTCAGAAGCAATGACAACCAACTAGTGATCTCCATGGCAGTTCCTTACACGGTCCAACTCCGTCCAAGGAGCATTCTAAATTTCTAATAGCAGAATAGTTGTAATTTGAACAATTATACTCTAATAGCAAGGAAGCCACCTAACAATCCCTATGCACTAACCCTTAGGAGTGAGTGTTACGGATATCAAACAAATCGTTTGTAAGTCTAGACAGAGTAGAGGCTGTCCGACAACTCAAAAATTAGTGGTTACAGATCTTTTTATGCCACTGTGCAGTCATGTCTTGTTTAGCCCCAAAAGACAAAAGTTGGCGTATGTGCATTCATAGTAGGAATTCAGGGATCGTTAACAAATTTATGATCATATATAGAAACCCAATCTCCGGCCTTGATGATATGTTGCAAGGATCACATTTATTTTCGAAATTCGACNATATAGGTTTCATATTTTATGAGATTTAGGCTTCTTTTTAACTATGCTTTTCATATTTTTAGAGATTTAGGCTCTGGTATTTTAGTTTTTATTTTGATTTGTTTAAAGGCCAATGATACCAACTTAAGCCAATATTAAATCCACATATAAAGTTTTTGTAGCTCATTTTCAACTTTTAGTCGAGAATTCATTCTGTTCCTAGCGTGTGACGCTTTCATTGTCACACTTCATTTGGTTTAAGAACATGCAAATCCCTAAGTGATAACTTACTGCTGATAAGAATAATGTCTGGATTTCTTGGGCCACTCGCCCTAGCCATATAATCCTGTGGAGGGCTAGTGATTTACCAGGCTCCACGGGTCTTGCAGGGTGGTCTGTGGAGTTGGGTCACCCTTTATGACTCGGTTGGGATTTCCGAACAATCTCCAGAAGATGCTATAGCATATGTTTGGCGGGTGAACACTTTCATTGTCTAACTTCATTGAGCTTAAGAACATGCAGCTAAGTGTTAATGAACATGCACCTAAGTGTTAACTAACTGCTGAACGTCAGAAGCAATGACAACCAACTAGTGATCTCCATGGCAGTTCCTTACACGGTCCAACTCCGTCCAAGGAGCATTCTAAATTTCTAATAGCAGAATAGTTGTAATTTGAACAATTATACTCTAATAGCAAGGAAGCCACCTAACAATCCCTATGCACTAACCCTTAGGAGTGAGTGTTACGGATATCAAACAAATCGTTTGTAAGTCTAGACAGAGTAGAGGCTGTCCGACAACTCAAAAATTAGTGGTTACAGATCTTTTTATGCCACTGTGCAGTCATGTCTTGTTTAGCCCCAAAAGACAAAAGTTGGCGTATGTGCATTCATAGTAGGAATTCAGGGATCGTTAACAAATTTATGATCATATATAGAAACCCAATCTCCGGCCTTGATGATATGTTGCAAGGATCACATTTATTTTCGAAATTCGACCGTTACAATGGAGGTCACCAGCTGCTAAGTCGAACGGGGATGGATGGAATATCACATTCGAAACTGCAGAAAGGCTTTACATGGGCATGTACTGTCCATAGTCCATGCATGCATTCTTACCTACTTGTGATTCTGTTACTATACTTGGTAGATACTTCACTCTCAAGCAATTAGATTGTTAAATTTGAAATTAATCATCCTCACTTGCCGCTAGTTCTATTCAGGAATGGCCCTAGTAACTCAGAAGACGTGTCCTCTTTGGATTGTTGTGACTACTGATGTCAATGCTTCTCTATATGTGAAATATTTAATTGAGTTTAGATTAGCTGAGAATGATTGATAAAATAATTGGGTTCACTGTTCCGGAGTCAGTCATAGATGATAATATGCTGTGTGTTACTGTATCATCTACGTATTAAAGATCATGATATCAGTTAGGAATTATATATGAGCAGTTTTTGCTCTTGTACTCCTTGTGAAATCATTTATAACTTTATACGACTAATAACTGGTTGTCAATGCTATGTTTATACGATGAATGTTAAATGACAGTCATGAGACTCATGACACCCCTTATACATGATGGTTATACCAGTTCTATCAGTTATCTTTATAGTAAAATGTTAATGAACATCGTACACTTTGTTACCACATTTTTGATGTCTTCTTTACCAGTTCTATCAGTTACCTTTATAGTAAAATGTTAATGAACATCGTACACTTTGTTACCACATTTTTGATGTCTTCTTTGCTTTCATAACTCTTCGCTAAAGAGATTTATGCCTGGGCTCATCGAAGATCCTGAATTTTTTGTAATCTTTTTGTTTGCCACAGAATTTACGAGAATTGAGCTTACGAGAAGCACATGAGAACAAGGCGTTAGTGTCTCATGGAAGAAGGCTGTAACTTGAAAAAACCAATAATCAGATATTCAAATCCAAGAAGAGTATTGCCATTTTTTTTGTACAGGTCACATCTACGCGTTCATTTGCTCATGGCATATTTCCAGTGAGTTAAAGGTAGTTATCTGAAATATCATAGCCAGTTTTTGTGTGTTTTACACGACAGGTCAAACATTTTGTATTTATGTAGGTACGAAATTTTTTCTTTTTCCTATTTTTTTTATTTTTATTTTTTTTATGGTGATTTGTTTTCTGAAAGCGTTTTATATGTTATGAAATTGAGTGAGAATTTGTCTGCACTCCATGTGGACGTATTCCGAGTCTCTTGATGTCTGTCTTAGAACCAGGAGTTGGTCCTGTGTGTCGCTCATGTTCAAATTATATTATTGCAATATAATCTTAATATAGCACGTTTATCTGGTTATAATTATCAAACTAAGGCTGTTTCAAAACTTATAATTACCAAATAAGATTGAAAAGACGTAGGACCAAATTCCTAAACTTATATTTCTAGTACAAGACATTTTCTCTTAACTATATGAGAAACTCATGAAAACTAGGTAAAATGCATTGGCAGGTCAATATAATTCAATTTGCCAGCTATAACTTGTGCATCACAATGTTTCTTCTATGATTCATAGACTCTTAAACATGATACATAAATGAACTACTGCCAAAAGTTCAGTTATCTACTGTATTAGTTATGATTCATAGACTCTTAAACATGATACATAAATGAACTACTGCCAAAAGTTCAGTTATCTACTGTATTAGTTACTTGACACAATAACTGTCTCATACTTTTTCAGAAACAATAATTTGAAGAAAGAGTTGTCGTTAGCAAAACTTTGTATAACTTAAACATGATAAAACTAATCCAACTAAAATCGTAAACCAACGAGGTTTTTCCGGTTCAGGTTATCAGAGGAGGGCAACCTTTTTTCACTCAGATGTATGTGGCCTCACTGAATTAATCCTAAAACCGTTTCCGACCCTTCTTAGACCTGGTTAAAATCATCTAACCAACTATTATATCTTCGATTAGTATAGACTTTATAATCTTCTTTTAACAACATTAACAGAAACACATGCCGAAAAATAAAACCAATGAACAAATCACTCTCCACTAGGAGTGAGCATCATGTCAAAACAGATTGGAATCGACTAAAACCAAATCGAACCGAAAGTCAGTTTTTGAAAAACATGAACTGAGAACTAAACCAAAGTGACTCGGTCAATATAAATATATAAAAATAAAAAACCAAACAAACTAGCGTCAGTTCAGTTTCGGTTGAATCAGTTTGACTTGATTTTTCGATTCGGTTCGATTCGTTTTAATCTGTTCAAAATGAATGTCACAAATCATCAACTCAAACCAAAATTAGACTTCCCCCACCCCCACACCCACACCCACCCACCGTCACCGTATAATGAAAAAATCAATATTTTATACATCGAAAATAGCAAAAATCTGATGAAAAGAACAATTCCTTTCACATCATGCCTCCCATAAACAAACAACATCACTACTCTCTGCCACGTCTTCTTCTTTCAAATTCACATTCACCCCTTATTTCCCTAATCTCCAAACCCTAACAAATTTTATAAAATCCCAATCAAATTTTTATAAAATTCAATTAAACCAAAAATGAGAGACGATGATTCATTACCAGTATCATCAACAACACCTACCACCACAACAACATACAGTAAGAATCAAAATCAAAATCAAAATCAAACCCTAGATTCTAGAATATTCGGTAAAGGTCGTTATAAATTCTACGCACTTGCTGCTATTATTCTTCTAGCCTTCTGGTCAATGCTTACCGGTACTGTTACTCTTCGGTTCTCCGCTGGTAATCTTAATCATTTCTCTGACGATATCGCCTCTCCCATTCGTGACGATTTCGATATCCTTGTATGTATTTTTTATATACATTTTGTGTGTTTATGTGTGATTTACTGTATTGATGTCATGAAATTTACTAAAATGTTGCTGACGTCAGCAAATTTTAGCATATTGATATGATATAGATACGAAAATCGAAAGTATGTTAATTTTATTTATAGACTTCTGTAGGTTTATATACATTTTGTGCGTAACAATTGATATTAACTGATATGATCAGCATACTTTTGGTATTGTATGATATAGTGAAATTTACTAAAATGTTGCTGACGTCAGCAAAGTATACGAAAATCGGAAGTATGTTGATCATATCAGTTTATGTACATTTTGTGTGCGTAATGATTAATATTGAATGTATGTAAATGAATTGAGTGAAGTCTATGAATGATGAACTTGCTTTTCTCCGAGTATTAATGTGAAACGCCTTATTAATTAACTGATATGATCAACATACATTAGATTTCGTGGTAATAATGTATGAAAATATTGCTGATGTGCCACGTCAGCAAAATTTATCTTATTGATAAGAAATCTGAAGTGTGCTGATTACTTGATTATATCGGTAAATTAAGAAAGTAGGCGTTTCACATTGATTCTTGGAGAAAAGTAAGTTAATCATTTATAGACTTTACTCGATTTATATAAATTATGTGTGTGTGTGATCTGTCTACATTCTACCTCCCCCATCCCGGCGGGATTGGGTTTTGTTGTTGTTGTTATGTGTGTGTGGGAAAAATAATTTTGAATTATTTACACCAAGATCAAATGCTCGTAGTAAAGAGACCACACTCGCAATAAAAAAATACCCTCCAAAATTAAATAAACACAAAAAGCACAGACACAATCCAAACCATTTGCGGTCCACTGACGGACCAAATGAATGAATGCACTGTGTGTTGGTGGGTGGGTGGGGGGACGCGTTTGGTATGATTTGAGCAGTAAGAGGGACGTGTGCTTTTCGGATAGACCGACCAAATAGTTCGGTCCTATTACTTTTAGTCTAACAATTGGCATTGTCGTCATAAAAATACGATTAGCATAATCATATAGACTTTTTCTCTACCCATCATATTGATGTGATGTGATTGTTTCTTTTTTTTTTTTTTTTTTTTTTTTTTTTTTTTTTTTTTTTTTTTTTTTTTTTTTTTTTTTTTTTTTTTTTTTTTTTTTTTTTTTTTTTTTTTTNCCTTCTGGTCAATGCTTACCGGTACTGTTACTCTTCGGTTCTCCGCTGGTAATCTTAATCATTTCTCTGACGATATCGCCTCTCCCATTCGTGACGATTTCGATATCCTTGTATGTATTCTATTTTTTTTTATATATACATTTTGTGTATTTATGTGTGATTTACTGTATTGATACAATGAAATTTACTAAAATGTTGCTGACGTCAGCAAATTTTAGCATATTGATATGATATAGATACGAAAATCGAAAGTATGTTAATTTTATTTATAGACTTCTGTCGGTTTTTATATACATTTTGTGCGTAACAATTGATATTAACTGATATGATCAGCATACTTTTGGTATTGTATTGATATAGTGAAATTTACTAAAATGTTGCTGACGTCAGCAAAGTATACGAAAATCGGAAGTATGTTGATCATAGCAGTTTATATACATTTTGTGTGCGTAGCGATTGATATTGAATGTATGTAAATGAATTGAGTAAAGTCTATGAATGATATAACTTGCTTTTCTCCGAGTATTAATGTGAAACGCCTGCTTTCTTAATTAACTAATATGATCAACATACGTTAGATTTCGTGGTAAATAATGTATGAAAATATTGCTGACGTGCCACGTCAGCAAAATTTATCTTATTGATACGAAATCTGAAGTGTGTTGATTACTTGATTATATCGGTAAATTAAGAAAGTAGGCGTTTCACATTGATTCTTGGAGAAAAGTAAGTTAATCATTTATAGCGTTTACTCAATTTATATACATTATGTGTTTGTATGGGAAAAATGATTTTGAATTATTTGCTTATTTATTGATGTGATTGTTTTTTTTTGTGTTGAGTAGGAGATTGAGGAGAGGGAGAAGGTAGTGAAGCATATGTGGGATGTGTATACGAATAGTCGGAGAGTTAAGTTGCCGCGGTTTTGGCAGGAGGCGTTTGTGGCTGCTTATGAGGATTTAACTAGTGATGTGGTAGAAGTGAGGGAAGCTGCGATAGTGGAGATTGCGAAAATGTCGTTTCATTCTATTGATCTTGAGCCTCCTCCTGTTGGATCAACGGTGCGTGTTGTTGTGCATTTATAGTATTTATGTTTACTTGCAAAGTTAGATTATTGTCTTATGATTTAGGCGAATCTCGCGTGTTTGATTTATAGGAGATACCTAGTAAATGATATTTTGAGTTATGAGCAAAGCAGGCTAGGTTGGTTGGGATCTTGTAATTGGTATTAGGATTATGATTGGGTTTTATAATGTAGACGACGATGATATCCTTGTCGTCGTCGCTAACTACAAGTCCTCTTTTCATAGGATGATATGCTTGCTTATGCATACATCTTAGAAATGTAGTATTATATACTGTACTTGATAACTAGTTATATATAAGATTATGGTAATATGCAAGTGGGAGTGGCAAGGACAATGGTGGTAAGGGTGAATCTAGTGGACCAAAATAACACTAACTGCAAGTAATGGAGCATCTTGTACTTGCTTAGAAGGATCTAAGTTTAAAACAGGATCATCAAGTTTAATGTACTTTCAAAAAGGAACATTTTTTTAGAAGGATGGCTTCTGATTGCAATTGAAGAAATAGTTTAGCACTCAATATTTCTTTGAATCTGATTAAAGATTAAGCAATTAAACCCTATATGAGTTTATATGTATGTCTTGCTTATAAGGAGAAGTACAAGTAATGAACTCAATGTAGAGGTAATGTTTAGCCATTTAGGTGTGTAGTGATAGTAGTTTTGGTTGCAGATACCTAGCATTGGTCTTGATTTCAAGTGCAATATTTTTAATGTTCATTATCATGGATGTAATGGCATGCAATCGATTGACTTTGGAACTCTACTTTATATGAAATTGTATTTCAGCAACTCCTATTATCATATTATGTGAAGGCGCAACACATAAATGCGTAGTCTCGAGAGTATTAGTATATTTGATATGTCATACTCGACATGAAGTTAAGTTACCGTGGATGAAAAAACTATTGTGCTGTAAGTACCTATATTATTGTTTCTCCAAACATTAGTAAGAATGAACACTTAGGGCATGCTTGGTAGGGGGTTATGGGGGTGAGGAATGGGAAAGATAATGAAAAAAGTGCTTGGTAGAATATAATGCAATGACCCATTACCCAATAGTGGGTAATGGGCCATTACCCAATAAATTGGGGGGAATGCTTTTCTTTCCCCTTTCCCTTTCCCCACCATTATCATTGCCTTTCCCTTTCACTTTCCCGAGTTTGAATGTGGCAATCTAGTGCTGTTAAACATCTTACAGTATCTAGTTAGATGTGGACAAGCTACCACCAATTCAAATAACCTACATCATCTTAACAATGACCTACATCATGAATGATATGGAGTTATACACTTGAGAATATTTAGTAATAGGGTTTTAAGAAACATCAAGTAAAGATAGGTGGTTTGCGTCCTTGATTGCTTAAGTGAGGTTCAGCAGATGCACAAGTCGTTTATGCTTTTTTCTATAAAGTATAATTACTTTTTTTGGATTATGTATGCATGTAGAGTTAATTTGATACCACATTGTTCTGTAATAGTACTTAATTTTGCTGAACACTACCGGATTTTAGGCTATTGTCATGTTTTAGTGTGTTTCCGTACTTAAGACTCAAGAGATTTACGGTCCTTACCATATATGTTTCATAGTTTATGAGATTTAGGCTTCTTTTTAAACTATACTTTTCATAATTTTAGAGATTTAGGCTCTGGTATTTTAGTTTTTTTTTTGATTTGTTTGAAGGCCAATGATGCCAACTTAAGCCAATTTGAAGGTAAAATTAAATCCACATATAAAGTTTTTGTAGCTCATTTTCAACTTTTAGTCGAGAATTCATTCTGTTCATAGCGTGTGACCTACCTTCATTTGGTTTAAGAACATGCAAATCCCTAAGTGATAACTTACTGCTGATAAGGATAATGTCTGGATTTCTTGGGCCACTCGCCCTAGCCATATAATCCTGTGGAGGGCTAGTGATTTACCAGGCTCCACGGGTCTTGCAGGGTGGTTTGTGGAGTTGGGTCACCCTTTATGACTCGGTTAGGATTTCCGAACAATCTCCAGAAGATGCTATAGCATATGTTTGGCGTGTGAACACTTTCATTGTCTAACTTCATTTGGCTTAAGAACATGCAGCTAAGTGTTAACGAACATGCACCTAAGTGTTAACTAACTGCTGAATGACGTCAGAAGCAATGACAACCAACTAGTGATCTCCATGGCGTTCCTTATATGGTCCAACTCCGTCCAAGGAGCATTCTAAATTTCTAATAGCAGAATAGTTGTAATTTGAACAATTATACTCTGATAGCAAGGAAGCCACCTAACAATCCCTATGCACGAACCCTTAGGAGTGAGTGTTACGGATATCAAACAAATCGTTTGCAAGTCTAGACAGAGTAGAGGCTGTCCGACAACTCAAAAATTAGTGGTTACAGATCTTTTTATGCCACTGTGCAGTCATGTCTTGTTTAGCCCCAAATGACAAAAGTTGGCGTATGTGCATTCATAGTAGGAATTTAGGGATCGTTAACAAATTTATGATCATATATAAAAACCCAATCTCCGGCCTTGATGATATGTTGCAAGGATCACATTTATTCTCGAAATTCGACTGTTAGAATGGAGGTCACCAGCTTCTAGTTCGAACGGGGATGGATGGAATATCGCATTCAAAACTGCAGAAAGGCTTTACGTGGGCATGTACTGTCCATACATACATTCTTACCTACTTGTGATTCTGTTACTATACTTGGTAGATACTTCACTTTGAAGCAATTAGCATGTTAAGTTTGAAATTCATCATCCTCACTTGCCTCCGGTTCTATTCTGGAATGGCCCTAGTAAGTCAGAAGACGTGCTCTCTTTGGATTGTTGTGAGATGTCAATGCTTCTCTATGTGTGAAAATATTTGATTTGAGTTTGGATTCATGTATCTATCTTATATGTTTAGCGAGAATGATAAGATAATTGGGTTCACTGCTCCGGGGTCAGTCATAGATAATAATATGCCAGTGTGTTACTGTATCATGTACGTACTAGAGATCATGATATCAGTTAGGAATCATATATGGGCAGTTTTTGCTCTTGTACTCCTTGCTTAGAGTTCTAAATTTTCTATGTCATTTAGTGAATCATTTATAAGACTAATAATAACTGGTTGTCAATGCCATGTTTATACGATGAATGTTAAATGACAGTCATGACACCCCTTATATGTGATGGTTATACCAGTTCCATCAGTTACATTTGTAGTAAAATGTTAATGAACATCGTACACTTGTTACCACATGTTTTATGTCTTCTTTGTGTTCATAACTCTTCACTAAAGAGATTTATGCCTTGGCTCATCGAAGATCCTGAATTTTTTGTAATCTTTTTGTTTGCCACAGAATTTACGAGAATTGAGCTTACGAGAAGCACATGAGAACAAGGCTAGTGTCTCATGGAAGTAGGCTGTAACTTGAAAAAGCCAATAATCAAATATTCAAATCCAAGAAGAGTATTGCCATTTTTTCTGTACAGGTCACATCTACGCGTTAATTTGCTCATGGTATATTTCCAGTGAGTTAAAGGTAGCTATCTGAAAAATCATAGCCAGTTTTTGTGTGTTTTACACGACAGGTCAAACATTTTGTATTTATTTAGGTACGAAATTTTTTCTTTTTCCTATTTTTTTTTATGGTGATTTGTTTTGTGAAAGCGTTTTATATGTTATGGAATTGAGTGAGAATTTGTTTGCACTCCATGTGGACGTATTCCGAGTCTCTTGATGTCTGTCTTAGAAAGTTGGTCCTGTGTGTCCCTGATGTTCAAATTATATTATTGCATTATGTTAATCTTAATATAACATGTTTATCCGGCTATAATTACCCAAGTAGGCCGCCGTTACAAAACTTATAATTACCAAATAAGATTGAAAAGAGCTAGGAACAAAATTCCTGAACTTCTATTATAATTGTAAGACATTTTGCTCTTAACTATAACTATATGACTATGAGAAACTTGTGAAAATTAGACAAAAAGCATTGGCAGGGTCAATATGATTCAACTTGTAGCTAACTCGCATCTTGCCACCTCTAATCGGTCACAATATATCATCTATGATTAATCGACTCTTAAACCATGATACCTAAATAAACTACTTCCAAAAGTTCAATTATCTAATAGTTACTGGACATAATAGTTATCTATTAGTTACTTGACATAAGGGTTATTATACAAAGAAGTTACTAAAGTTTGCGAAAAAGTTCACATAAGTTACTATAGTTTTTTTCGTTACAAAGAGGTAACCAAAGTTTAGTCACCGGTTACTTAAGTCACTGAAAATGTTTTAACCTTGTGATACCGGTTCACTTGCTGACGTGGCATTTTTTATTCTTAATTTTTTTAATATATTGACTTTAGGGTTTGACTGATTATAAAGGTTCCAAATCAGATTCCCATATCATTTTCGCCCCACAAAACATTCTCATTCCCCCTTTTCGATTTCATATTCTCTCAAAAACAACAATCCAAATTAATTTAATCAAGTTTTACTAGGGTTTGCATCTACCCCAAAAAAGGTTAGTTTTCGTGATTAATTAATCCTTTTTTAAGTTTTCCAGTCATATTTTAATCGTAAAAATAGTTAGGGTTTTGTAAATTTAGGGTTTTTTTTAACAAAATTAACAATCTTTATTGTTTTATATTGTTTCATATGGAATCGGAATCTCCAGCTTCATCTTTTTTGATAAAGTATCATCGGGGTGGGGTGTTTGTAAGAAATCCTCTCTCATATGACTTTGAAATGCTTTCTGAAATACCTAATGTTGATCTTGTTTCATTAGGGTTACCTCGTTTTATAAAACTTTTGCAAAGTGAATTTACTAGTCATGTTAAGTCTCTGTTTTATTTGGTAGTGATTTAGAGGATGATGATTATAATGTGTATGATTATTGTAGTGAGACTGAAAGTGATACTGCATCTATTGACCATTTGTCTGAAGGTGAGGAAGAAGTGTTAGCTACTAGGACTAAGAAAAGAGACCCTGCACCTAAGAAAAAAGCCTCTAAGATGTTTGATGAGAATTTTTTGACAAGTGTTTTCAATGGGTTGCCTAGAGATGACTTTGCTGATAAAGAATTAGTGCATGTTGACCCAGAAGATGATGAAGATAAGGTAGGTGATCACTGGCCTGTCCATGATCCTGATATCAAATGGAAGTCCATGAGACCACACTTAGGTGAAAGATTTGAGGGTCCTGAACAACTAAAGAGAATGCTTGGTTTCTATGCATTAGCAAATGGGTTCAAGTTATACTATGAGGTTAACAATCCTAAGAGACTCATGGCTAAATGTTCAAGAGATGACAAAGAAAAGAAATGTCCATTCAGGTTGTGGGCATCTTGGATGCAAAAAGAAAAGTCATTTCAAATCAAAACACTCACTGATAAACATGTGTGTTCTAGAACTTTTGAGTATGGTACACTGATAACTAGTAACTGGATTGCAAGAAATTATGCTAAGAAGATTTTGATTAATCCTGGTATAAAAGTTAGGGACATTGTGGCTTTAGTACTTAAAAAGTATAAATGCAAAATTAGTATAAGTCAAGCTAGAAGGGGAAAAATCAAAGCTTTAAAGCAATATGAGACATGTTTAGAAGATCACTATGGGATGTTATGGTCTTATGCAGCTGAGGTACTTAGTTCAAATGAGGGTTCTACTTGTAAGCTTGGTGTCACAACAATGCCTGATGGGAAGAACTACTTTAATTGTTTCTATGTATGTTTTAAAGCTCTGAAAGAAGGTTGGTTATCATCATGTAGGAGAGTAATTGGGCTTGATGGATGTTTTCTAAAAACAATTTGCAAAGGTGAGTTGTTATCAGCTGTAGGTAGAGATGGTAATAATCAGATATACCCAATAGCCTGGGCTGTGGTCAGTATAGAAAACAAGGAGAATTGGAGTTGGTTTATGAAGTGTCTTGTTGAGGACTTAGGAATGGAAGCTGGTGAAGGATTGACAATCATATCAGATCAACACAAGGTACATTCACTATAAGTTTTTTAATTTGTATTTAATATTCTTTCAAGTATATTTAACTTTTTTTGGTTTTCAGGGAATTATTGAGGCTGCAAAGGATGTGATGCCTTTAGCTGAGCATAGGCAATGTGCACGGCACATATATGCTAACTTTAGGAAAAAGTTCACAGGTGTTCTATTTAGAAACCTGTTTTGGAAAGCAGCCAAGGCAACTTATCCTGCTAAGTTTAATCAAGTTATGAACTGTATCAAACAGAACAGCAAAGAAGCTCACAAGCATCTTATGGACAGAAACCCTGAAAGCTGGAGTAGAGCCTTTTTTAAGACAGATAGGTGTTGTGATGCAGTGGAGAATGGGATAAGTGAGTGCTTCAATTCACTGATTGTTGAGGCTAGAAGAAAACCAATTATCAATATGTTGGAGGATATCAGAGTAGGTATGATGGAAAGGATGCAAAAGATGAGGGAGAAACATCCAAAGTGGACTGATAGGATCTGCCCAAACATTAGAAAAAAGTTTGAGATTCTAAAGGATAAACACAGGTATATTCATTACATATTTCTAGTTTCATATATGTTTTTTAAATTTAATTATATCATATTTGTTAAAAACTGTTGTAAATTTAACTGTAGGCATTGGAAAGTGGTTCCAAGTGGTGATAGTAGGTTTGAGGTTAGAAATGGATATGAGGCTTTCAAGGTGGATGAAAGGTTAAGAACTTGTAGTTGTAGGAGTTGGCAGCTGAATGGGATACCATGTGAACATGGATTTACAGCTATTTATTTCCTACATAAGGATCCAGAAGACTATGTTGCTCATTGGTATAGTAAGGAGAAGTATGTTGCTGCTTATACTCCATACATTGAAAGTATGAATGGGATGGATCAATGGCCTGAAACTGATTATCAGAAACCATTACCACCAATTAAGAGAAGAATGCCTGGAAGACCAGGATATAAGAGAAAAAGGGATGCTTTTGAGAAGGGAGATGGTGGAAATAGGAGTAGGATTAGTAGGAAAGGTCAAACAAATCATTGTAAGATTTGTAAAGAAACTGGTCATAATCAAAGAAGCTGTCACAAAAGAGAAGGGGCTGCACAAAATGTTAGGGCTCAAAAGGTTGGAAAGAAGAAAGCCTCTGCACAAACAAAGGGTGGAAAAAAGAAAGTTAGAGGTGGAAATGCAATTGATGAAGCTGGTGGTAGTAGCAGCACTAGGCTTAGGACCATCAATGGAAAGATTGTTAGGTGCAGAGGAAAAGGAGATGGTTCAAGATCATTCAGGTATCCTGGTGGAATCAAGCCTTTAGGTTATGGAGTTTCTTGGGATCCAGTGGATGGAGAAGCCATGTTAGGGGTAAGTTATTCTTTTGTTTATTGTTTTATAAAATTAATATTATTACATTAGTTACATTTATGTATTTAACATTTGCAGAACATTCAGGGATTACCTGTNAGTTGGCAGCTGAATGGGATACCATGTGAACATGGATTTGCAGCTATTTATTTTCTACATAAGGATCCAGAAGACTATGTTGCTCATTGGTATAGTAAGGAGAAGTATGTTGCTGCTTATACTCCATACATTGAAAGTATGAATGGGATGGATCAATGGCCTGAAACTGATTATCAGAAGCCATTACCACCAATTAAGAGAAGAATGCCTGGAAGACCAGGATATAAGAGAAAAAGGGATGCTTTTGAGAAGGGAGATGGTGGAAATAGGAGTAGGATTAGTAGGAAAGGTCAAACAAATCATTGTAAGATTTGTAAAGAAACTGGTCACAATCAAAGAAGCTGTCACAAAAGAGAAGGGGCTGCACAAAATGTTAGGGCTCAAAAGGTTGGAAAGAAGAAAGCCTCTGCACAAACAAAGGGTGGAAAAAAGAAAGGGTCTGCACAAACACCTACCAATGAGACAACAGAAACAGCTTCTTGTGAAGGGTCTGCACAAACACCTTCTACAAATGTAGAAGGTGATGCAGATGAGATACCAATAATTGGGTCTGCACCAGTTGAAATTTCAACACCTCCAGTGGGATTTGAGATGACACCACCAGAGAATCAAAGTCCAATAAGAGTGAATCAGAGAGGGGGTGTGAGAATCAGAGGTGGTGGTGTGAGAATCAGAGGTGGTGGTTCTGTGCAAGTTAGTGGTGGAAATGCAAGTGATGAAGCTGGTGGTAGTAGCAGCACTAGGCTTAGGACCATCAATGGAAAGATTGTTAGGTGCAGAGGAAAAGGAGATGGTTCAAGATCATTCAGGTATCCTGGTGGAATCAAGCCTTTAGGTTATGGAGTTTCTTGGGATCCAGTGGATGGAGAAGCCATGTTAGGGGTAAGTTATTCTTTTGTTTATTGTTTTATAAAATTAATATTATTACATTAGTTACATTTCTGTATTTAACATTTGCAGAACATTCAGGGATTACCTGTTCCAGCTTGGCCCATTGGAATCACACCTGAAGATTGTAGAATCCATGCTGAAGCACCAGAAAAGGAACCAATTGTTGAACAAGAGCCTATGCAGGAACCACTTGTGAGAAGGCTTGCACAATACAAATTGCAGCAAGCTAAAGAAAGGAAAAAGGCATCAATAGGCCAATCATCAAGCAGTGCAGCAATAGAACCAACTCAAGCTCAGGAACAAGTCATGGAAGAAGAAGTTCAGCAACAAGTCATGGAAGAAGAAGTTCAGCAACAACAAGTCATGCAAGAAGAAGTTCAAGCCCCACCAGTGTTCATAAGGAGGGAATCTGAGAGGATCAAGCATCTAAAGTTCCACAAGCCACCATCACCTGGACCAGGGTTAACTCCAGATGATGCAATTTCATTGGAGTAGACTGACAAAAGGTTTAACTAAATATGGCTAGCCACTTGTGAGGCTATTTTGTACATCTGCCATATGACTTTCTATGTAAACACTTTAGGATATTTGGTAACTTGCTGATATGCAGTATAACTTGACTTGATATGCAGTATAACTGCCACTAATTTTGTATGGCAAGCCACTTGTGAGGCTATTTTGTAAATTTGCCATATGTAAACACTTTGATCAACTATTAATGCAAGTTATGTATATGCAGTATGCATATTTAGTATCATTTATCCAAGTTTGCCATATTTCTGTTTAAAATTTGCAGTATGCAGTATGCATACTACCTCATGTAGTCTGATACAAAAGATAACATGTTCATTTCATTACATACTTAAAAAACTTACATTCTTGCCATTTCATTTTATTACATCTGATACAAAAGCTTACATCCCCTACCAATACTACAATACTAACAGACCCTAGCCAAAAGAAACCATACCCTTAACAAAAGAAACCATTACATCACTTACAACCCAACAGTCTAACACTACATCATCACCTAAATAAACCTACCAATAAACATCACAATAATGACAACAATCAAAACCCTATTGTAGAACGTGGTTCTTGAGCTTTGAGCAATTTGAGCTTGTGCATTGACCAAATTAGCATGTTGTTGATACATGATTGCTTGATACCATGGCGAAGGTAAAGGTCCATCAACCCACCTAAAGTAGTTGCAATTTCTTGTTGGATCCATGAAGTTAGGACATCCAAGAAACCTTCGTCCAGGATTGTTTTGTGTCCAAGATGTACGACACTTTGCTAATTCACCACAGCCACAAAGAATCGACATTTTGTTAGTGAATTGTAGATTAATTGGATTTGGGTGGAGAAGGGTTTTTGAAACCCTAATTATTTTGGAGATGAAGAAAGAAAAGGGGAAAAGTGTTATGTGGGGTTGGTGGGGTATTTTACCCTTAAATAATCCAAATAAGAAAATCCCAAACGGTAACAAGGCTGACGTGGCCATGAAACCGGCTATCAGCCGGTAGCCCACCCTCTCGGTGACATTTATGTAACATTTTAATCTTTGAGTAACCCAATTACTAAACCCGTTTACTTTGGTTACCTCTTTGTAACGAAAAAAACTATTGTAACTTAGGTGAACTTTTTCGCAAACTTTAGTAACTTCTTTGTATAATAACCCCTTGACATAATAAGTGTCTCATACATTTATAGAAACAATAATTTGAAGAAAATGTTAATAAATAAAGTGAGGCCTATAGTTAGCAAAATCATTTTTAACTTAAACCTGTATTTAAATCATTTGGACGAGGTTTTCCTAGTCAGGTTACTCAGGCAACAACTTTTTTTCACTCAGATGTACGCGACCGCACCGAGTTATTCAATCACTACTTTATAAGACCGTAAATAATCACATGAAGACCAGTATTCGTCCTTGCTGGCACTAGTTTGACGCGATGGTCTTATTACAGAGACCATGGTAGGACGCATCTTGCATAGCATTTTGCAAGACTCGGTCTTGGCCAAGACTGAGTCGTAAGTTTGTTTTTTTTTTTTTTTTTTTTTTTTTTTTTCCTGGGTGTGTTTGGCGGGGGCATATTTGCGTTTAAGTGTGGCATATTTTGGTGTTGGTTTTTTACACTAAATTGATTTTATATAAAGAAAGCAGCGCTGAAATAATAGTGAAGTCTGGAGATACTTTATTACATCTTCTTTAACAACATTCTGATTCTTCATAGCTCCGTACCAAACAACCTTTTAAAAGCCCACAGATAGGCCCAAAAGGTCCACCAAAGACCAAACCCACACCATTCTAATTCTTCATTGCTCCGTACAACACGATATTCTCATGAATAAAAAAGTGTCAAAGTCTCGTTAACACTCTCTTCCCGAGTTTTTATTTGGAGAGAAAAGAAGATAGTGGGAGAGGAAATGACAAAATATTTATGTTCCCGAGTTTTTTTCGGAGAGAATAGAAGAGAAGAGGAGAGGAAATTATGCCAAAACTTCTTTCCTAATCTTCTTCCCAAATTGGGATGATTTGGAGAGAAGATGATTTTTGTGCATAATTTTATTGAATCTCTATTCTTTTCTCTCTAACTTGGGAACACGAACAAAAAATCAATATTTTTTCCTCTCATCTTCTTTTCTCTTGTTTTTAACATCTCCATTTCTCTTCTTTCCATTTTATATCTCGGGAACAGAGTGTAAACCCCTAAACCCCCACCATTTTTATTCATTCATTCGTTAAACCCCCATGCACCATAATTCGCTCAACTCAATGGATATCGACCTCCACGATCTCAACATTCCATCAAAAGCACCACCAAAAAAACCTAGTAAATTCGCCCCTAAGAACTCAAAATTTAAACCCTTAAAAAAACCTAAACTCGAACAACCAGACGAATTAATTCTTTCATCCGTACCAAATGCAACAACCATTCTTGTTGTTCCTAAGGTAGAGATAGATGATTCAAAACAAACATCTGTTACGGTTCATGGTGATAATGCTGGTGTGAATATAGATAACGGTGTTAATAATAATATCGAAGTTGGAAAAGTGGATGAAGAAGGACAAGAAGATGAAGTTGTTCGCGAGATTGATGTATATTTCAATTCTCCTGTTGATGATGATTCTAAGGTTACATTTTACAATTTCATCACTATAACAAGTAGATTTTACTCCCTAATATTCAAGTATTACGGAACGACAATTTTACCTATTAAATACAATAATAATTTATGTTTTTATGTCAACTTTGGGATATGTTAAAAGAGATAATAGCAGTGTTTTGAAACCCGGTTTGGCCCGGCCAATTGAACCGTTTTTAGCCGAAAAACAGGCCAAAATGAACTGGTTTTTCAAGGCTTGATCATAATCCAATTTGACCCGTTGAGTTTCATGTGACCCGAGTCAACCCAGTGCACCAAAGTCGGCCATTTTTCTTTTCTTTATATTTTAGAAAATGTATATGATAAGCTTGGATTAAGCGTGGTGATACTGTCATACTGATGGATAATGTTGTTTTTAAGTATAAAAGTTGTATCATCGTTGAATTGTATGTGTTTGGTATTGTGTACTAATATATATGTTTTATAATCCTATAATGTGAATGGTATTGAACTTTTTAGGCTTTATGTATGTTTGGTATGAAAAATTAAAGGTTTTATAGGTGTTTATTGAGCCGAAATATTGCAATATATACTTAAATGGAAAACCGAGTTGACCCGGAGGTCAAACCAGTAACCTAGTGACCCGGTAACTCGATCGGGTCGATTCGAGACCCGCATTTAAAACATTGGATAATAGTCCAAAAATGTATCTAACTTGACATTTTAGTCCAGTGAACTATTTATTTTTCCTATTTAATATATGAGCTTATAATTTTTCTTTTTGTGATTATCCATTCAAATGTATCCAACTTTACCCTTTGGATACATTTTCCCATTATTATCCATTTAAATTAATCGAAATTTACCCTCAAGAGATACATAATAGGATAAATTAAAACTTTTTACGTTTATTACGAAAAAAATAGTTTAATAAGACTAAATGAATAAGTGTCAAGTTGGATACATTTTTGAGACCATTGTTACTATCTTAAAATGCTACGGTAGGGAATATAAACTTAAGGAGGTGTTTGTGATTGCTTATATCAAAGAGTTTCTGGTGTTTGGATGGATGCACCGTGGCTGATTATTGCTTTAGAGTAAAAAACTTACTTTTGTGTTTGGATGGAACTTGCATATCTAGTTATTATAAGTTGGTACATCCTAATTTTTCAGATAATTTCATCAAAATGTTGAACAACTTTTATGTTTGTTTCATTGTATGCTATATGTTTTTTATATTACCATTTAATGTAATTTTCTTTATTGTTTGATGCCATAAAGATCTGATCACCGAAGAATGCATGTTTTTTTACCATTTGATGTGACATACTTTTGGTTTTATACCATGTAATGTGACAATATTTTTCTTAGTGTTTAATGTAAGAACCAAAAGTGAGGCTTAGACAAATGTATAACGAATTTCAAATGAGTAACATTAGCTAAACACCCTGCAATAAGCAATTCCAAGCACCTATTCAACTTTTCTAACTATTTACTTCAAAAGATTTTACATATTTACATACATTGCAGTAGGTTAGTGGCACACATAGTGTTTCTGATGATTTGTCGCCTTTTACAGCTATATGTCTTGCAGTATCCTCTAAGGCCATCTTGGCGGTCTTATGAACTAGAGGAGAGGTGTGAACAGGTACGTATGCAACACTTAATCCTTACAAACAGCTTTTTAAAAGGGCTGCTGGTGTTGAATGATTTTCTGTTTTGATTCATTTTGAGATGCCAATGTATTTGGATGATCCGTAATTTCAGGTTAGAGTGAAACCAGAAACTTCTGAAGTTGAGGTTGAAATGTCTGTTCAATTCGATTCCAAGAACTATGATGATGTTGATGGTGACAAAGCTATGTCTAAACAGGTTTGTCTTTGTTTCAGTGTATTCTATGTTCAAAGCTTATTCTTTGTAGCTTATCATCAATATTGTATTCTAGTTGTGCGTAGATTTTTTGTACATTCAGGTTATGTTTTTGGCTTTTTGCCTAATACTTAGAGAAATTAGTTAGCTCATGCCATTAACTTAATCCCGGCCAACTAATTAGGGAACTAATCTGTAGCTAAACTGATGATCTTAAGTTAGTAACCTATTTTGTATTTGTTGATAGGATGACTAGGGAGAACATGACTGCTTACCGAATTTAGCCTAGAAGGAATGTCAACTTGTCACTTAAACTGCCAGGAGTTACAACTTATGTGCTTGATTTTATCCAGAGTAGAATGTTATCAATTTTGGGATTATGATTTTTTTCCCCTCTTGTACGTCTTCTGTGGTTGAGTTATTTGTGCTGCACCCTTTTACACATGTCTAGTCCTGTTTATAATGTGATTTTCTCAATTATGTCTAGGTATTGGCATCTACATGGCAGCCACAGACATCAAAGGGGCTTACTTTAGGGATTCTAATGGGGAATGAGGTATTTTTTTTGCTCGCATTAACTTCTTTTTCGGGTCTAATTATACGAAAAATATATGTCAGTATTTAGCACTTGTTGTTGCTCACATTCACTTGTGGCGCTGTTATCAAAATAACGTTCTCTCTGATGTTCAACATAAGATTGAGTTTGGGAATACATGTTTTTGTAGTTTAATTTGTTTAATAACTAAGGATTGCAAGGATGTAGGCATTAAACAAACCCGTGTACTCATTTTTTTTGTAATGAAAATGCTTCTTTGTTAAATTCTTTTGCAGTTGCACATTAACCCTGTTCACACAGTAGCTCAGCTTCGCCCATCAATGCAACATCTTAAGCTTCAGCAACCAGCGAAGACGATGAACGCAACCCATGATGATGGCATGGTTGCTTCGGTAAATCTTCAAATTTTATGATGCTTACAAGTTCCCTATTTGATGTGTGTGGCAAAGTTATAATGCTTTTTAAGTAATTTGTTAACACAATTATTCACCTTGGTGTATTATTTCTTCAGCAATGGGTTCCTCTCAAGTACCGTGGTGAAACGCATCAACTGTCACGTGGATACCTTGAAAATATGGTTGTACGGAAACCTTCTCCAATACAATTTTCCATGAACGGGTACGTCAATGTTCTGATATTAGTCACTTTTAGTTCATTAAAATGTTCTACTCACTTGTTTTTGGTTATGTTGGTTGCAGGTCTGATTATATTGACTCTATCTGTTCTGCCCCAATTGACAAACGCAAACCTAAAGTCGTTCCATCTCAAAGGTCTATACGCTGTTTCTTTAATTATTGCTATCACTGTGCTATTACAGAAGTAAATAAACACACAATATATACAGCTAGTGTGGATTTTCTTATGATGACGACTTTTTAGTATTAATTGCGTGTTTAGTGTTAAGCAAATTTTACAACAAATAAATGGCTATTGATACTATGTTGGAATATTAATTGCACCTTCAATTCACTTGAATTGGTTGATGAAAAGTATGCTCTTTGCTCAACAGAGAATTTTGAACCTTTTTTTTTTTTTTTTTTTGGTGCAACAGAGTTCATGAGAATCAAGAGAAAGCACAATTAGGCGGTAAACACAAAAGGAAGTTATGACCTTTAAAGACCAAAGATCAAATCCAAGAAGAGTATCACCATTTTGTTTGTACAGGTCAAATATACTCGTTTTGTTACTTGAGGCATATTTCCTGTGAGTTACACACAGTTATCGCAACAATCATAGCCGGTTTTTGTTTGTTTCACACAACAGATCCAGTTTATTTTTTTTTATTTATTATTATTATTATTATTATTATTATTATTATTATTATTATTATTATTATTATTATTATTATTATTATTATTATTATTATTATTATTATTATTATTATTATTATTATTATTATTATTATTTTATTTTATTTTATTTTATTTTTTTTTTATTTTATTTTATTTTTTTATATTTCAAAACAAATCTCAGTTTCTTCTATTTTTTATAGTGATTTATTTCTGAAAGCAAAAAGCTAAATCTAATGGAATTGGTTTTTGAGGGATTGAATTTTGCAACTGATGAACTTGTTCTTCTATTGTAAGTTGTAACCATCATTCTTATGGCCATGAAACAATATAGTTTCTTTTCTTTTTCGCGTTTCTTCAAAACCATTTTATCTCGCACTTGTGTTCCAAAATCACTTATTCTTGCAAGATACGGTGCACACATGTTATTGTAGGAAAAATTGCAAGCGGTGGTAAAGTACTATAGGCATAGTATTTTTAATGATCCATTACAAGCAAAGTAACAGTTTAAATGATCTATGTTATATGCGGCTAAATTGAAACATCTAACTTTCAGGTAATGCTAGTCTGGCCCTGCGAATTTTACCAAAGATCAGAAATTACTTTCTGACAACACATACCAAGCCAGTGGAAAACAACTTGCAGCAATAGACGATTGTAGGTTCATTTTTTATTACTTACAAGAGATGTATAGAAAGTACGTAGTTTATATGGAAGAATTCATACTGTTAGCCGGTGCTACTGAATTGAACAACCGTTAGTGTGCGACATATTGACATGAAAGCACTAACTGCCATTTTGCAAATTAATGATTGTCAATTACTCATTGTCTGCAGCCCAAACCATCATTTAACCTTGATTCCTGATATTTTATTCATAATGAATGGATTAAATAGCATAATAAAACGACTACCACAAATTTCTTAGTAGTTCAAGAATCAAACATCACATTTGTGATCCTAATTTTACATAATATTCAAATAGACATGATTCATTTGATATGTACTTCAATAGTTGGCTGATAATTAGAGTTGTTAATTATGCGAACATCATGAGTGGCAAATAATAGCAAAGGGACTGTGAATCACAAAAATCTTTGGGTTTTTTTTATAATAATGACAATGGCTGCTATTACAAGTGATAAAATGAATGGTATATAAGTTTGTATAAACCAAAAGAAACCAGAAAGGTGGCCGCCCTGCTAAACAAAAGCCAAAGAATGGTTTTGGCAAACGGGGCGTTCACATAGTGGGCGAAAAACACCCACATAGGGAAAGGGATAAGATGCACAGGGTGCCCTCAATCACCAGGCGTGAGATACCAGGCCCGGGAAGTACAAGTTACGGGACCTGGAGCAAGCCACATAGCATGTAGGATAGGAAAGTTGCTGCTAGCCACATAGCATGTAGGATAGGAAAGCTGCAGCAGCTTTCCATTTAGCAGATAGTGGTTGTGGCGGTGGTGGCTGTTGTTGGTTTTGTTGCACATAGCTATCTAAAGCTACTGCAAAAATCTCACAGAGGGTATTGGTACATGCCCCTGTAAAAGTAGAATACAGGCAGCCCCCAATGAAATGAGATGGTTTTCCCTCATACCACCGATGATTGCAGTGGCCAGGGTTGGAGCCAGGATTTGTAGTTAAGACTTAAGAGGGCCGAAGTTCATTATATAACCTAAAAAAATAAAAATGTAAATAAAATGGTTTCCAACTTTAGTTTATCCAGATAAACCATCACAAAAACTTACGCATGCATTACAGAACCTAATTTTTTCTAACATATTTAGTGCATAAAAAGTATAGTAAACTCAAAATAAGGTCATTTCTTTATCTATTTTGATGCTTCCGTGTATATAACTAGGGGAGAGCAACAAAACCGAAACTTTCTAGGATTTCTTGATTTAGGTTATGGGTGTTCAAAAAATATCCGTATTCGGATATCCGAAAAATTGATAATAATTTATTAAAAAGTTGGGTTTTATGAAAGGACAGTTTTGGAACTCTTATAAAAGTTTTTCAAAAATTATAGATATGGATATTCCAATATATAAACTGTTATCCAAAATTTGGGATATTCGAATTAGAAACTTATATAAATGTTATGACTAACTTAAAACCATCATTGCAAATTTCGGATACCCAAATTATTAATATCACTAGTTTTGACAAGTCCTTTAAATTATTTACATTAACAACAAAAAAACATTGTCAAAAATGTCTTATTTAATTTTTTCGCTTTACGCCTCAAATAACTTTCAGATGACTCTGATACCATCATAATCATACTTACCTCATTGACAAATCTTTATCTTTTAGATAACTTTGTCTAAATTCATGTGCTAACTATTTCTGAAAGTGATTTTAAACTCCAAAAACCTAAAAAATCAAATCGAATTTTAAACTCCAAATAGACATGATTCATTTGATATGTGCTTCAATAGTTGGCTGATAATTAGAGTTGCTAATTATGCGAACATCATGAGTGGCAAATAATAGCAACAGGACAGGACTGTCAATCGCAAAAATCCTTGGTTTTTATTTATAATAATGACGATGGCTGCTATTACAAGTGATAAAATGAATGGTATAAAAGTTTGTATAAACCAAAAGAAACAACTGAAGTTCACCGTGGCTGCAAAACAGACCCGGTTGCATAGTTACTGTTTATACTATGCTCTCCGGTCATTGCCCCGCCACAATACCTTCAGATTTTCAACGACCCATTTCGTTTCCCCCGAATTATAGCAATCATCATAGCCCATTTTGTATATGATGACGGTATTTGTAACCGTCACGTCAAACGAATCAGGGTCGTTAATAGTAATACCACTCGATGGCCTCACAGAAACAGGCGTGTGAACGTTAACGTTGACAGAGTGCAACCCATCATCCACATCCATAAACGCACCCAAACCACCAGGCACATCCAAAGTACCCACCCAGTTACCATTATCAGAATCCAACAAACAACCATCATCAATGGAACCCTGAGCGACCATACTACTGACTGGATATCCGTTTAGATCATGAATGGTATCAGCCCCAACAGATATGTCCCCGTGCCCTTAACAAATTACTGTAAACCAAACTCATGGTCGAACACACATGGAGCATGACTGCATGAGTCACTAGTGTCTCGCACTATATCAGCTTAGTTTGTACATTTAAAGTGAGCTTCTTTTTCTCTTAAAAGATATGGAAGAAGTTATTTATACTCAAAATTGTTATAAATAACGCGCACTTTTGCATGACAAGCTAAAAAACTTGAAAGATACTATTTTCTTACTAGAAGTTGTTGAATTGCTCAACTTATTGATGCACAATTGACGACATTGCTTGTTGGCGGTTATAATCTAACATTCGTACTTTTGCTCGACGAATATGATTAGTTTTGCTTGGCCAAAATTTTAAATATATAAAGTAAACTAATTTGAAGTTAACACATGTTTGAAATTTTAGTTTATCGCACAAACAATATTCATAGAGTTTTGCTATCTCCCCTATTTTATAATTCTACTTATCCTCCTAGCCAATAAAAATCTAGTTTTTTTTTACACATTATCTCTTTTAATATAAGTCGTTAGTTCCACCACTTGTCAAATCACATGAGTAAGATGATTAGTAAGAATTCAATGTATGACAAAATATCATTATTCTTTTTGAGAAAAATTACCCCTTTCTAAACAACTCTTCTTAAAATTATGCAAAACATCACCCATAAAACTGTCCTTAATAAGAGAAAATTGCACGCGCCCTTGCACGTGTCTTCATTGTTACGAAGCTCCCTTACGACACGTCTTGAAGACAAATTTTGCAAGATTCAGTCGTGTAGATGAAGGAGTCGTAGGAAATTTGTTGTGTGTATGTGTTTTTTTTTAATAAATGGTTTTTGTAGGGTATATTTATGTTTAAGTGAGGTATGTTTTGGTGACGAAGTTGATTATCTTATACATTGAAGCATTGTATGTTTTTCTTAAAAAAGCACTTCATTTCACTTTTGTCTGCAAGGGGAAGGGAAATAAAAGAAGTGCGTTTGTTTTTTTCCTCTTATGTCTGCGGGCGGGAAGAGGAAATGAAAGAAGTACATTTTTTTTATCTTATGTCTGCAAGATTGAGAAGAAATGAAAGAAGTTTTTGTTTATTTTTCGATATAAGAGACAAGAATATTTTTTTTCCTCTTAAACTTTGTAGTTTATTTATTTATTTATTTATTTATTCACTTCTTGTATCTTAAAGACCCGTATCAGCCTCTTCTCTCGGATGCATGGTTTTTGCATATCAAGCATAAAATATCTGAAAAAACAACCACAACCTAAGGTGTCATTTCCTATTTCAAAGGTTTTATATCTTCATCTGAAAAAAGAAGAGGTACATTTAAAGTCTTCATCTGCAAGGAAGAAGACTATTTGTTTTTTTTTATGCCTTTAAAAGAAATGAATGAAAGATAAATATATAGGTTTTGTGTTGAAGAGGTGAAAGTTTATGTCTAATTTTCGAAGAGGTGAGAAGTGAAGAAAAAAAAAATATATACTTATATCTAAAAGAAAAGAAAGAAAAATACTGTTGCGTGCCCACATATAAAAGAAGTGAAAATAGCAAAAAAAATGTTTCTTCCAAAAATACAGATAACACCTAAGGGTGTGTTTGGTTTGAGGGTATGAGAATGAGGGTATAAGTTTCATTTCTAATAAAAACAAACACCCCATAATGAATTTGATTGTAGACAAAGAAAGTGAAGGTGTCGATGATTAATAGTTTAATACTCCCTCCGTCCCTAAATAAATGTTCAGTTTGACTTTTCAGAGTCAAACTGCTTTGAAAAGTCAAACTACTTCAACTTTGACCTTAAATATTTTTTTGTGTTATATAATACATGATAAAAGATTATACCATTGAAAAATACACTTAAAACCTAATCCAATCATATATTTTGCATAAAATATTATATAACACTCACAAAAATAGTTAAAGTCAAAGTTGAACCAGTTTGACTTTAAAAAGTCAAACTGGACATTTATTTAGGGACGGAGGTAGTAGTTTTTATTACACTTAGGGCTTCTTTGTTAAATTTTTTACCAAGCCATGTTTAATTAAGAGATGACTTAATGTAAACAATCTCTTTTACTAATAAGTTCATATTACTTAATTAATCGAGTATGTTTTTCTTTTCATATTAAATTAATTAATTCGAAATCAAACACCCCTAAAAAAAAACCCTAGTAAGAATTAGTGGTCGAACACACATGGAGCATGACTACATGAGTCACTAGTGTCTCGCACTATATCAGCTTAGTTTGTACATTTAAAGTGAGCTTCTTTTTCTCTTAAAAGATATGGAAGAAGTTATTTATACTCAAAATTGTTATAAATAACGCGCACTTTTGCATGACAAGCTAAAAAACTTGAAAGATACTATTTTCTTACTAGAAGTTGCTGAATTGCTCAACTTATTGATGCACAATTGACGACATTGCTTGTTGGCGGTTATAATCTAACATTCGTACTTTTGCTCGACCAAAATGGCTTTTAATCGAATATGATTAGTTTTGCTTGGCCAAAATTTTAAATATATAAAGTAAACTAATTTGAAGTTAACACATGTTTGAAATTTTAGTTTATCGCACAAACAATATTCATAAAAGTTTTGCTATCTCCCCTATTTTATAATTCTACTTATCCTCCTAGCCAATAAAAATCTAGTTTTTTTTACACATTATCTCTTTTAATATAAGTCGTTAGTTCCACCACTTGTCAAATCACATGAGTAAGATGATTAGTAAGAATTCAATGTATGACAAAATATCATTATTCTTTTTGAGAAAAATTACCCCTTTCTAAACAACTCTTCTTAAAATTATGCAAAACATCACCCATAAAACTGTCCTTAATAAGAGAAAATTGCACGCGCCCTTGCACGTGTCTTCATTGTTACGAAGCTCCCTTACGACACGTCTTGAAGACAAATTTTGCAAGATTCAGTCGTGTAGATGAAGGAGTCGTAGGAAATTTGTTGTGTGTATGTGTTTTTTTTTTAATAAATGGTTTTTGTAGGGTATATTTATGTTTAAGTGAGGTATGTTTTGGTGACGAAGTTGATTATCTTATACATTGAAGCATTGTATGTTTTTCTTAAAAAGCACTTCATTTCACTTTTGTCTGCAAGGGGAAGGGAAATAAAAGAAGTGCGTTTGTTTTTTTCCTCTTATGTCTGCGGGCGGGAAGAGGAAATGAAAGAAGTACATTTTTTTTATCTTATGTCTACAAGATTGAGAAGAAATGAAAGAAGTTTTTGTTTATTTTTAGATATAAGAGACAAGAATATTTTTTTTTCCTCTTAAACTTTGTAGTTTTTTTTTTTTTTTTTTTTTTTTTTTTTTTTTTTTTTTTTTTTTTTTTTTTTTTTTTTTTTTTTTTTAAATCCCTTTTTGCCTTTTTTCTCTGGTTCAATGTTTTTTTATATCAAGCAAAAAAATTTNGCAAGGAAGAAGACTATTTTTTTTTTTTATGCCTTTAAAAGAAATGAATGAAAGATAAATAGATAGGTTTTGTGTTGAAGAGGTGAAAGTTTATGTCTAATTTTCGAAGAGGTGAGAAGTGAAGAAAAAAAAAATATATACTTATATCTAAAAGAAAAGAAAGAAAAATACTGTTGCGTGCCCACATATAAAAGAAGTGAAAATAGCAAAAAGAATGTTTCTTCCAAAAATACAGATAACACACAAGGGTGTGTTTGGTTTGAGGGTATGAGAATGAGGGTATAACTTTCATTTCTAATAAAAACAAACACCCCATAATGAATTTGATTGTAGACAAAGAAAGTTAAGGTGTCGATGATTAATAGTTTTTATTACACTTAGAGCTTGTTTGTTAATTAAGAGATGACTTAATGTAGACAACCTCAATTTATTTACTTAATATTTTTAGTCATCTTTTACTAATAATAACTTCATATGACTTAATTAATCGAGTATTTTTTTCTTTTCATATTAAATTAATTAATTCGAAATCAAACGCCTCTTAACTAAAAACCCTAGTAAGAATTACCACAAACACCCCTCATTTCCTTCACTTTTAACTCCTTGGTACCAAAGTAAAAAAAAAATTTCTTCTCCTTTCAAAACCCTCTCCCATTAAACCCCAAACCCACACATTTTCACCGCCTTACCTCCGTACAACCACCACAATGGACATCGACTTCGGCGACCTAGACGGTCCATCAAAACCACCACCAGTTTCCAAACCCACCAAATTCGCCCCAAAAAACTCCAAATTCAAACCCCTCCCTAAACAACCTAAACTCGAACAACAACAACCAGTTGTTGCCCCTAAACTAGAGATTGTAGATGATCATCCGTTACAACCGCCGGATGATGGTGTGGATGTGGTAGATAATGGTGTTAAAGATATGGAAGTTGATAATGGTCAAAAAGAAGGTGATGAGGATGAAGTTGTGAGGGAGATTGATGTTTATTTTAACTCGTCGGTCGATAGCGATTCTAAGGTTTATTATTATTATTTTTTTTTTATTTTTTTTAATAATGTGAATATAAGTTATTATACGTTTGTTTATGTTTTTAGGGTATGTTTGACAAAACTAGCAGTAACGGCGAGTAGTAGCACTAGCAGTTAGTAGTAGGTGTGTGAGTGGTAGCTATTTATTTTATGGAAGTGTTTGGTAACGTAGCTGTATCAATGATTTTTATGTGTAATATGACATAGGGTATGTATGACGGGGAGAATTTTAAAGCATTTAGGAGCTTTTAGCTTTTTTGATTAAAAAAAAAGAAAGAAAGAAAAGCTTGTTAAAACAAGCATTAAAATTTTTAGGTGGTGTGTTTTTTTTTTTTTTTTTTTTTTTTTTTTTTTTTTTTTTTTTTTTTTAAAGTTGAGTGTGTTTGGCAAAACTAGCAATAGCGGCGAGCAGTAGTAGTTGAGAGAAGTAGCTATTTATTTTATAAAAGTGTTTGGTGTAAAATGACGTAAAAGTAAGAGTAAATTACATCAAATGATAAAAAAAGTTAAGGTGATTAGCACTCAAAATAAGCATTTCAAACAACCCCTGACAACGGCATGTTTTTTATTTAGGGTGTAGTTATATAGATGTTTAAATTTATACATTTGAAATTTTTTGCATATTAGCATAAACTGAAGTTACTTGGACACGAGTTTTTACTGACAATTTATTAACTTCCTACAGCTATATGTCTTGCAATATCCATTACGCCCAAGCTGGCGGCCTTATGAACTAGAAGAGAGGTGTGAGCAGGTATGTATGCATCACTCTTAACGATTTTTTTTAAAAGGCCTAAGGTGTAATACAGTTTTAAGTTTTGATTGATTTCAGTTGGCAATGTATTTGGATTTTAACTTTTTTTTGCAGGTTAGAGTGAAACCAAAAACTTCTGAAGTTGAGGTTGAAATGTCTGTTCAAGTCGATTCTGAGAATTATGACGATGTTGATGGTGACAAAGCTTTGCCTAAACAGGTTTGTCTTTATTTAACTGTCCATGTAGTGGGAAAAATATAATGTAAAAACACTCTATGCTATTGGGAACTTAAGTTGATGCATATTTGTACATTGATGCTGCCTTTAGACATGGCAAATTAATAGCTTAATTGAGGAACTTCATTTTGGCCTTCCGAAGAATGAAACACTAGCATAACCAATGATATTAAATTAGTAACCTATTCTGTAGCTAATAATTGGATGTTGCTATTGTGGGAAATCATGAGTGCTTACTAAGCATAACCTAGAAGAAACAGTTAAAACCATTTGCAGGGTATGCCAAATGCCATGTTTGTCAAGTTCTCGCTTAGGCCACAAGTAGTTATGAAATACGTTATTGGTTTTATCTAGAGCACTAGAGCAGCATATTATCGACTTTTAGGATTGCGATTCTTTTGTTTTCTTGTTCTTCCATTATTGACTTAGCATTCTCTTATATATCTATATTTCTGCTAATAATATGATGTTTTGAATCTTGTCTAGGTATTGTCATCTGCATGGCAGCCACAGACAGCAACTGCTTATGCCGTAGGGATTCTGACGAGGAATGAGGTGTGTGTTCTGTTCATTTTCACCTTCTATGTCATGCATTAAAGAAATATATAGACATAACTATACAACGGTATTTACCAGTTCACTTGTGGAGTTGTCAACACAGCATCAGTATATATCAGTTCAGTTGTGAAGTTGGTCATGTAAAAATTTCATTGCTACTTCCAGTTTTCATAAAAAACATTAAGCTGTACTATCATGCATCTATTTCTCAGTTTCATTCACATGACCTGTGTCTGTGTTCTAATCATTGCATTGTCTTTGCACATAATGAGTTTGTCACCTTTTGAAACTGTATCTACGTTGATTATTTTCTATGTTCTATTCTTTCTTCAAGTTCATATCAAGGGATAGGGTGGGGATACTTGTACTTACAGAATTGTTTACATCATCAAGGAATATTGGGAAGTTAGGCATTTACTGCAGGTTAAATATTTTGTAATGAAGATGCTTTTCTTCGATTCTTTTTGCAGTTGCACCTCAACCCTGTTCATACGGTTGTGCAACTTCGCCCATCAATGAAACATCTTCAAGCCCTATCGAAGAAGTCAAACACAGCTCGTGATGAGGAGGAACAAGCTATAAAGCAGAACTCCAAGAAACAGGTACAGTATCTCTTGTCTTTCTTGAAATTTATACAATTTATGTTTCTCTTGTGTTGCAGTGTTTACTGTTATGAAAATTAAAAGATTGAGCAGTGGTGAAAATTATTAATGTAAAAGATACTAATCAACACTTAACAATGAACAAGATTTTTTTAATGATGATTATTGGTGAATTTGTAAAAAGCTCGGCCGTTTTCTACTTTCCCCACGACATGTGAATCGGCTAGTGCTTCCCATTTTTTGGCATATAATGTTCTAGATGACAGTTTGTTCTATATCTTTTATGTAATCATTGTGTGTTTGAATTTTGGTATGTTGATGTCAATACTTCAGAGCAAGCTACCAGGAGCTGTAAATGAGCAAAACATAGAAGCGAAAGAGGTATTAGACATTTCTTTCTTACATTTATGTTAAGATTTACACGTGCTTCTATTACATTTATGTAATTTGGATGTATATTATTTTTCACCTCGATGTGTTATCTTGTTCAGAAATGGATTTCCCTTGAGTACCATGGTGAAACGAGTCGGTTGTCACGTGGATACATGGGAAACATGGTTGCACAACAAGCCTCTCAAATACAATTTTCCATGAGTCCGTACGTCACTATGCTGATTCTAGTTAAATTCAGCTATATGAATGTCCGTCCGCTTACCACATTCTTTTTGTTATATTTGGTTGCAGGTCTGAGTATATCGACTCCTTCTGTCCTGCCACAGCTGACAAACTCAAACCCAAAGGTCCATCTCGAAGGTGGAGTTCCTTTTACTATTTTTTACTGTTATTGCAAAAGCAGATAAGCATGCAACATTATGATTATTGTGTGCTCTCTTAAGATGGTCGCTTTAAGAATAGCTAAGCTAAGCACTCTCTTCATAAAATATTTAGTAGTGGTAATCATGAAAATTTTAGAGTGAATGCAAGCGTTCTGTATTAGATCGTTAACGTTTATGATGACAGTTGACAACAGATTTAACCAACACATTTATAACCACTAAACTTTTACTCTTATACTCTTTTCTTATTCCATCTCAATGTAATATCTTTATATTTCAAGCTTTTTATCGAATCGAGCTTGTATTAGCATTTTAAAACCTTGCTTGTAATCAGCATTATATATAAAAACACACACACACACGATATGAAGCACCTTCTATGACTCCAAGTTAACCCCCGGCTTAACCCTACAACAGTAGAACAGCATTTGCCTCTTCCACTCATTTTTTTGGTTTTCGGTTACCTTGATCAACTTTTAAGCTCTTCTGTCACTTTATTTTTTAGTTTGTCATATGATTTTTCCATATGATTTACCTGTAGCGTGTCATCATGATTTCTTGGCCTCCTGTTTTGCTAGTTTGTACACCAGTTCTATGCTACTTTTGAACCACTTTTAGTAATTGGTTTTATAAGCACACATCCTTCTGGATCGTTCGCTGATGCACACTTCAATTTTAATGTTGGCTACAGACTATGATTGTTAAATCCAGTAGCTATTCTAAGGAAATTATTTCTGGTATCTGCTGTTTCACTAATGTCTTTAAGTCTTTTCAAGTATTACTAAAACTGCAGAAATAGAGGAATTCTACATGCCGTTTTAGAGTTTTTTTTAATCATTGTTTTCCCGATTCCTTTTCTAGTGTCGTTATATATCTAGATTTTTATTTGCCCACAAATAAAGAATTTCTAGTTACCAGAGAACGGTAAGGTGCCAACTTTTTTTTATGGGTATGTGATTGAGAAACCCTCACATTCTTGTTGGTGATTATGCTATGCCTACCATTTAGGTGAACCTTTATTTGATCTCTTATATAATAGGAGATTTCTAAAAAGTACCAAAGGAATGTTGAATCAATTGAAATTGGACCAATGGGAGAGCTCCATTTGAAAATAGAGCATTCGTATTGACCAATTGAAAGTCAAAATTGAACCTCCTTCGGTCAAACTTAAAAAAAATCGTGTATGACAAAAAATAAGTATAAAAATGTAGGTGTCGATTTTGTAAAAAAAAAAAAAACTAAAAAAGAGGGGGTAATAAATAAAACTTTAGTTGAATTTTAAATAAATTATAAACTTATCACTTTTCATGTTTTTTACTCGGTAATAGCTTTTTTAACTTTAACAAATACCCCCTAGACTCTATAATTTTTTTTAAAAAAAAAAAAAAAAAACACACACACACACACACACACAACTTATATGTTGTTATTTATAAGTATTATTATCATTATAGATAGATTAATGTATATGCACGGGATTATAAATATCAACTGAAAGCACAAGTTACTGTGATATGTAAATGAATACATGAGATTGTACATATACAAACGACTCATGTTATTCCTCTTTATAAGTTTAACCCGTGCGTACACTGGTTTAAAAATTAAATACGGCTAAAATTATCATTCAGGGGGAAATAACTATTAAACTTAAGCACGGGTATTAATCGATATTAATAAATAAACTCGTGCGTGCACGAGTATTGTAACTACATGAGTATTAAATGTTTTACATTATTATATAGAAAAGTAAGCATGGGGGAAAAGTATTTTGTTTACTATCCATGTTCAATAACGACTCATGTTATTCCTCTCTATAAGTTTAACCCGTGCAAAGTAAGCATGGGGATTACTAATATGTCTAAAATTATTATTAATGGAAAAATAAATATCAAAATGAATGCACTGGTTACTATGATATGAGAATAAAAACACTTAGAAAACTACTTATAATAGAAGTTTCAGAGAATGATAAATATTAATCGATATTATCATAATGAAAAATTTATGTATATTTTTTACTGCAAATATAAACAGGTTTCATAATCATGTTTACTATGGAAGCGAAATGGCATAGTATTACTTCCTATCAGCTTTTGAAATAACATTTTGTAATTCTTGATTATTGATGTTTCAGCTCTTTGCTCAAACTTCCGCTTGAAGAACGTTTAAAGATTCAGCTTCTTGAGGTTAGTGCAACTTACGTCTGTTTTCTGTTTGGCATTTTGCAAGCACATGTGCTGGTTTTACCTTTTGGATCTCTTAAGATGATGTGGGGCATATCTAAAACAGCACATTTTCTACGGTGGGAGTGTTATTATTTATTTATTTTATTTTATTATTTTTTTTTTCAAAAATTGAAGCAGATCAGTAATCTGATTATCTTAAAAGTTAATAACAATAACAGATCAAAGTTGTTAATGCATATCTAAGGCTTAAAAAGGTAACAATATGCGACGTGCATATCCAGCTACCACTTAAAAAAAATGCCTGATTCTCCAAAATCTAGTGGCAGACTAAAGATATATGTCGTATATGAACTTCTGTTACGATCATATTATATACTTTGTTATCCGAAATCCATTAATGCCTGGAGTTTCCATTGGTAATTTTGTTCTTGTTCTTGCTGACAGTGTTTAACGTTTCATGTTCCATTTACTTATGATTTCTCAATAGGGGCCTCCAGTACAACGATTTAAAGCTCTTAAACACATAGCTCCAGATCACAGTGATTCAGATATTTTCAAGGTTCTTCAAACTCATGCTACTTTAGTTCAAGGGTTGTGGGTAGTAAAAACTAACCTGAAATATGCTGGGATAACGGATAACAAGAAACCTATAGCCAGAAATTATGTACTGCTTCAGTTTAGCAGAAGTCCTATTTTTCATGAATTGCAATTCTCCAAGTCACTTGTGATCAATGAAATTATGAAAGGTATATTGGGTGAATTTGCTGCAAGAAGAGATTCCTGTAGGGATTGGAAATTTAAAGAGCATCCAGATAACTTATTTATAAAAGAATACCCTGAAATTGTTTTGGAACAAAAGAACCGTTGGGATGCTGCGGAACCAGAACTTATGAGAATGTTATTTCCTAAAACCTCGAAACTTGGTATTAGTGATAAGCCTCCTGTATCTGGTAGTAGCACTGCACCAAAAACTACAAAGGTGACACCCTCTAGAACAGTGATGCTTGATGATAATCGAGAAGCATTACTAAAGGCCGCCCTTCAGAAACTTCTCCAAACTTACAAGGTTCTCAGGTGAGCTTGTTATCTTCATTTATTCACATGTTTCTCCTTCTGTTATGGATTTTTGCTCATTCAAGTCCACATTGCCATTTTAATTTTGTCCTAAAAATTGTCCACCTCGGATAAATGATAGTTATAAGTTATTAGTGTTCCCATTTTGTCCTACATTAAATTCCATGATTGGAACTTTTTCTAGTGAATGGTGTTTAATGATCAATGGTCCAAATGATATTTTATCGACTAGAAATTGCATTTTTTGCACACATCTTGAGATGTGTTTTTAATGTCCGTGGAATGACGAACAAATGGAGTTCAGATAGATAATCTGGACCGTCTGACCAGAGCATTAGTCGTCAATTTGGTCAACCTGACGTGACCCATTACCTCTGTCTTTATCTGAATATTTTTTAAACATACGATTCTGATCTTGGCATACAACTAAGCTAAAGAAAGCAGTTCAGTTCCATAATATTAAAATTCTGTTTTTTATGATTGACAGCTGGAAACAGATACCCCAAAAATTGCAAAACATGGCAGTCTCTGAGAATACACATCCGAAGGGGAGTCGAGATGCCAAAGCTGCATCTGCTGCAGCTACTGCAGCAGAGGCTAAGGATGATGACCTTATGAAAATCTTAAGTGAAGTTGCTGTTGACATACATGGGTCGTATGTTTTAAGACCACCGCCAAATCCTACTGACTATGATAGATTAAGGTTATTCCTCAACTTAAAAGTGATCATTTGGTTTGATATGTTTATTTGCAGTAGTTATTTCATATTCTTTCTTGTTAAAGGAATGTAGTCATCAACCTTTTTATTGCTGAGGGACCGGGTGGGAAGCTCAAAAAGGCTTCCATTTTTGAAGCTGCATATTTGGAGCTGAAAAGGGAAATAACAACTGCTGAATATCAAAAGGTATGAGTGCTTCATTTGATATTTATTTGCCACTTCGATTGTTTATGACGGAACCAGTTGTTTTTTTGCTTATCCTTAACTTTTTTATCAGGTCCTGAATGAATTGTGCGTTTCTAAAAATTCTGCGTGGGTGTTGAAGAGTGGGGATACTCCGATATGAATTTCTATTTTCTCATGTGGTAAGTGGTAAGCCTGAAATTGTGCCTTTGTATTATGTTTGGTGTAACTGGTGATTTAGACATAAAGTTGTAACCACATTTAGTATATAAAAAACACCACAAATCTTATTTAAGGACAATATAGGACCTTGATGTCCTAAAATGCTGATTGTTTGTTGCTTTTGATGGTTATAGGTATGGAGCTACAACTGTTTTTTCACTTGCAAAGTTCTGTGGATTTCTTGCTACTCAAGGAAAAGGGTAAATATGGTTCCTTTGCTACTAGATGGTTGGTTATCAAACTAGTAACGATCAATTTTATGTTACCAGTACATTTTACCGGTAGAGATGCATTGTGGTGGATTTTAGATATAGATATAGAAAGCACCAGGAGCTTCTCAAACCGCAATATATATCGATGGAACTTATTTTAGGGAAGAAATGAAGAGAAAAAACCACTTCTTGTTTCTGATATTTTCTAGCCAGTATGGTTTCTTACTCTGTTTACGCATTTGACCGCAATTATGATTCCGTATATGGGGTTTGGATCTTTTGCCACTCTTGTACACCAACCTAAATAGAAATCTTGTTAACCTCTTTGGATGATTCGGTAACATCACCTACTTACCTTCCATGGTTTTCAAGTGAATATTACTACAATACTTTTGATTTTCTACATTATAGGCGCAAGAGGGTTCCATTTTTTATTTTTCTGTTTCATTTTCTTTGATACAAACGCATTTCATTTTATACATTTAGACCAAATTTTATACAATTTAGTGACTAAAAATATATTAAAAATTGACACAGGGACTAACATCGTTAACATAATAGGAATTAACGGTGTAAGAAAAGCACTCAATGGGACTAACAATGTAACAAACATAACAAGGTTTAAAATGTAAACAAGCATGGCGGCGGCCGGCCGCGTTGCGGCCTAGCGGGGTTTTTTTCGGTGTAGTAGTTGTTTGTTGTATTACCGTGTTTTTTCAAGGGTTTAAATCCGGAAATTTGTTTTTATTATTTCGGGGGAAGGTTTTGTTTGTTCATTTCTACAGTTGGATATTTTTTTTTGGTGACATGGTTATAAGAATGAATATTTAGTTTTTTACTTTGGATTGTATTAAAGTGTAAATTTACAAATGGTTTGTTTAAAAAAATTTTTTGTTGTGTAGTTTTGGTAAAAATTATCATGTAAATTTGTGGGCTTGGGTGGGCTTTAGTTAGGCTAACAGTGATTGGGTTACAAAAAATTGGGCCTTTGCTATATTTATTGTTTAGTAATCTAAAATTACAACACGATATACGTGCACGGTAGAATTTGGGGAAAACTGGGTTTACACATACTGATAAAAAAAAATTAGGGTTTCATCGATGGCTCCTAAATTTCCAAGGTTGTTGAAAACTGCGCATGAAACCGGTGATCGAAGGATTTATAAGGTTCTTCACACTATCTTTGCCCGAGAGAAGAAGGCGTATAAGGGGGACGAAATTTGCTATAATGAAAGGATTGAGGAGATACGGGCCAGGGTCGAGTACCGACATGGTATCATTTCGGAGCTACAAAAGTTTGAAAGGGATTTGATTACTGATGAAGGTTTGGCAGATTTGATGAATGAAGAGAAGGAGGATTTGGCTGAAATCGGGCGTCTGGTTCAGATGAGTTATGCCGCCTCTTTACGCGGTGGTCAGAAGTCCGTGCTTATGAAGAAGATGATGAAACTAAAGTAAGCTTGTGGGTGTTTATGTCTTTAATGTACTGGAATCTTTTGAAATGTCCTTGTGTGCTATGTATTTTTGTTGGATGAAATGGTCAAGGACTTTTTAGATATGTAAGAAATATGTAGGTAGTGTAGTCTTGTATCTTGGGTGGATGGAAGGGTAAGTGTACCCTGTACTTGTTGTATGGTGATGTTAATATTAATAAAATTCGAAGTTATGAGTTCGCTGAATTTTTATGTTTTCTTGGAATGCATTGGATACTCTACTTTGTTGTATAATTTTGTCGAATAGCTTATGCAAACATACATTCTTTCTTTGTAGCAATAATGTTTTAGGCAGAAGTCTTTTATTGTTCTTGTTTATGTTTCCTTCGTAGATAAGCATCATTCTTGCGTATATGATAGTTCATACATTTGTTTAGTCTTGGATTGAAATTTTGCCAAATAAAATGGCTTATGGTTTTAATTCAAAATCGCAACAATTAATAAGGATGGGGTTTAAGACGGTGCAATTTTGATAGGCTGGGATGGTATTTAAAAATCGCTGCAAGTAATAAGGATGTTGAGATTTTGCGGGCTTTAATTAGTGTTCTGGATTTCGTGTTGAAGAATATTGCCTATGTTGTTTGCTGTACCATTTCCGTTCACCTTGGTGTGTTTGTTATCAGAGTTGTTAGTTATGTTATTTATGTAATTGTTAGTTTGCATTTTGTTTGTATTTAGTTGGACTGATAAAATGCAGCAGAAAGCGAAAACAGTGACGGAAATACTCAGTACATATACAAAAGATATTACACATGTTTGTTTGCTACATTTTGATAGTTTGCAGCGGTTTAGATTATTATACATAGATAACCTGCGAGTCATTTTATATCTTACACAAAAGATAGCAGGCATGCGTCTAGCTAATAGTACAAAGTAGGTTGTTGATGTTTCTTAGGCCATGTCACTTGCGATGTTTTCTTAAGATTGGTCTTTCTTTGTTTTTTTGTGACTTTTTTCTGTGGTTGTGGTTGTTTCGTCTGAGTAAAGGCCTCTACGAACCGACGACTTTCTGGGACCATATTTCACGTGCGATTCGGGTGGTAACTTTGTTTCATATTCTGGTGGCGTTGCTGGCAGTTGTTTTTCTGGTTTTTGTGTCGGTGATGCTTGTGAGGTAACAACTGTGGAAGAAGGGAGAATGGGTTCTTCCTTTGCAAGTAAGGTTGCGTCGATTTTGATTTCTTTGGATGTCTCTGCTGGTGGTACTGGTGGTGGAACGGCATTTGAAGAAGAGCTTGGTGAAAGATCTTTTGCAACAGGTTGAGCGTCGTCACTGGTTCCTGCCGTAAGCAGTGGCATGTTGTTCCAGGCTGTATCTAGAAAGAATACAGGCTTTTCTTTTGTGCTTTCGGAAGCAAAGTGCAACTGAAAGATTTTGGTATGTCCTTGTAGTGCAAGTAACTCTTCTGGATATTTGTAGCGATCTGTGTCTTGTAGAGTTCGGATAAGATCATTGCAATCCTTGACCAATGAGTTTGCTTCGTTGCTAAAACATGTTAAGTATATATGGCCAGTGCCATCGGACAGCAAGAGTCTGAAGCAATAACTGTTGATAAAATATAGATATAGTATTTTTAGTATCCATAATATTTTCAGACAATTTATGAAGTCGGTTAAAGGCATTGCTAACCTGCAATTAGGATCTGTTTTGGAAACCGATATCTTGCATTGGGTATGCGGGAAACGTTCATCTATTTTTTGTTTGCATGTAATACATTTTTTAAAATACCAGGGTCTGTTGGTGTCAAGCTTTTCTATAGCGGCCTCAACAGTAAACCTGACATTCTGGATTAACAAAGTTGCAGTCAATTTATAAAAGTCTTTTTGGCAGGGAGTATAATTAATTTTTTTTATACCTGTTGGTTGTCTGGATTTTCCCTCAAAAGGTCACTGAGAGTAACTCTGTTCCTAAATTTTTCTTGCTCTGGATCTGCACATCGTTGTCTTTGCACATTTACTATGACTGGTGGTTCTATCAGCTGGTCATACCTGCATAATTACCTTATGTTAGTTTATTGTTGTGTCTATTTTCAGATATGTTGATGTTGCAGTTGATTAATAGCATACACATTGCGAATTTCACTGGTCTCTGGTATATCTGGATTCAAGTAGTATTCAGTTGCAGCTGTGTTTGAAAGTTGCAGACCTGTTTCGCTTGTGGCAAAGGTTAGTATACGATTTTGTTAAACTGTATTATATGAGTGAGCTGAAAAACATACCACCATAGTCCTTGACCAAACACGAAGTTACAGCTATAATGGCTGGTTTTTCACTGCGTTCGTATTCTTCCATATTGAAACTATGTGCTCTGTCGCTCCACAATGTAAATCGGACAGCAAGCCCACTGTTTCAGAGAATAAGCCAGTAGCGTTAATTACTATGTATGAAGAATAGCGCCACAAAAAAAAAGCATGCCACTTACTCTAGATTTTGGATACCGATATCTCTCCACTGCACCACTTCATTTGTAGGTTTCACTAACTGTTGCACTTCACTCACATATAGAACGGTACCAATATAATCTGTAGATAGAAACTGTAGTTTTTAACTATTTGTTAGAACATGTATGATAGTGACATTGACGTAGCATACCTGTTAGAGGCCCTTCTTTGACATCTATCTTTGAATAGAGCTCTTTGTATTGTGTAAACCTGAAATAATGGCTTGGGAAGCCTGTATCTGGTATTGGTTGAATATCCGTCTGATTTCCAAAAACCAATGCCAGCGAGTGCTGCAAGGCTTGCATATATGTCTTTGCAGGCTGAAAACCAAAGCCTGTTATTTTGTAAGTCTTGTTGGTCTGCAGAGCGGCATCGAATTTATTTTTTTCACGTATGTTAATGTTTGCCTGTATAGCTCCCCCCTGTAGTTGGAATAGTAGTTTAGAATTTGTTGGATTTTTTTTTGTGGTTGAAGGGGATATGAATACATAAACTATTACGATAGGAAGGGTTATAATACCTGCCGATCAATCAGCATGCAACAGAACATGACTTGCTTTCCATTTCTGTTTGCAATCGTCCATTTCCTATATGCTTTAACATAAATGCTTTTGTCTGTGTCCGATACCGTAAGGGTTGCAAGGCTAATATCTTCAGAGTCTGCAACAACTTCCTTGCCTTTAGGTTCTGCCGATACAACAATGCTAGAGGCCTCGTCCATTTTCCTGCATGAAATTGATTAGCCATGTATTTGTATAAGGATAGTAGTCTGATATATCATGTTATATATTTATGAAATTCAAATAGGAGATGAATGGATGTATGCAGTGAAAATAATAGCATATGCAAACTAATGAAGTAGGTTAGCACTAAGTGTAAAGGGCTTAAAAAAACTATAAGACAACTCTAGCAATCAGTAATGCAACATAAAGTATAGCTATTAGCATAGGTTTCAGGCAGTTCCGTCCATGTTTATCTAAAGAGTCAATTAAACCATGGATGACCTGTGCGGATGCAATCATGCGTAAAAAATCTTTGTAGACTATATTTTTTGTTGTATTGGCATTTCTTCCTGGTTGTTGTTTGATGAGTATCTTAAGGCCTTCAGGAGATGTCGCTCTAGACAACGCAACATATAGCTGGCCATGTCCGAATATAGGTTCCGGTAGATATATACCAATCTTATTGAGCGATTGTCCCTGGCTTTTATTTATTGTCATTGCATAGCACACCTTAACAGGAAATTGTTTCCTTTTAAACACAAACGGCAACTTTTCGTCTTTATTATTGAGCACGATTCTTGGAATGAAAACTTTTTCGGACATTCTAGTGCCTGTAATAATCTTTGCTTGAATAAGTCTGCTGTATATCTTTGTGACAATCATTCTTGTACCGTTACACAACCCGCCAGCTAGATTTACGTTCCTAAGCATCATTATCGGGGCTCCTATTTTGAGTTTAAGGTTATGCGGAGGCATGCCTGCAAATGAAAGAGTATTGAGATACTCTGCAGGGTAGAGTAGTTCTGTGGCTCCTCCGTCGTTCGTTTTTGGCAGAGCTTCGTCAACACTTAGAAAAGAATAGGTTTCGCCGTGCAACATGTCCAGAACAGTCGTGTTTATGACGTCGGCAGTGTCGTTCTTGGGACATACTATAGCTTTTTCTTGTAACGTTCTTGCAGTTGGTGTCTGTAGTGTTTCGTCATCATATATAAAGCTTATCAGATCTTGGATACCCGCATCATTGTCGGGGATGCAATACTTATCTGGTATATAAACCCAAGATGCATTTTCCGGGTCATCATGGTCTTGATCTCCAATGGTGCCGTCTCCAATCTGAAGCAGCCACTCTGAAAATGCACGGGCTTCATCCCTTTCTTCGGCCGACATTCCTGGGCGTTTAAGCCTCATGTTTTCTTTTAGGTGGACGACTTTGAAATGTTGCCATAGATATGATAGTGTTATAGAAGATCCTATTATTTCTTGCCTTGGGGCCTTTTTTTTAACCGGAAGCGTTTGCCTGAAATCACCGCCTAAGATCACTGTTTTTTTCCCAAAGACATCGTTCGGAGCATCGAGTATATCTCTAAATGTTCTATCAAGTGCCTCAAAGCATTTGCGATCATTCATTGGAGCTTCGTCCCATACGATAAGGTCGGTTTCTTTCATTAAATCTGCCAGTTGAGTGTTTTTTTTAATGCTACAAACCGATTCGTCTGTTAGATCCAATGGTATTTTAAATCTTGTATGAGCTGTTCGGCCTGATGGGAGCAACAGAGAAGCAATATCAGAGGAGGCAACCGCCAATACTATTTTCCCGGTCGATCTCAGCGTAGAAATTATAGCTTTCCAAACAAAGGTCTTGCCTGTTCCTCCGTGCCCATAAAGAAAGAGTAGCTTCTGCTGATGGTTGTTTATACCGTGAATGACTTCATCGAATATCGTTCGCTGTTCAGTATTGAGCTTTGTTACCAATGATGCACTTTCAGCCCTTAAAGCCTCTCTGCTGTAGTTTCGCTCTTCCATTATTGCTCTGTTTGTCAGTATTTGAAGCAATCCAGGCGGAGGTAATTCCATGCCAAAATCCTCGGCAGATTTGCCATAGAAATTTAGGATTGCTTCTAATTCGAACATTAGGCCGCCTTGTAAATCAGCTGGATCTATATGAACATCTGTTATGTGCAGCATGCCTGACAGTATTAAAGGAATATCCTCGGACATACTGTTGGCATGCGACTGAAGCAACGCGACAGGGCTTGATACATCAGAAAATATAAGTATCTGGCAAAAAAGCGTTCGCATTTCGGCTGCAGTTGCTGTGAAAGAAGCTTCCTGTAGAGCTATGTTCCATTCTTGATCGTTTCCCAAAAGTCCCATTGCCTCGCAAGCGCTTCTGTATGTAGGGTACACGTGGTCGTCAACTGTGCGAGCATGAAGGAACGATGTACGTCCTTTTTGGTGGCAGAGGAGCATCCTTAAGTAGAATACATCACCCGAGCTTGGATGTATGTATGCTAGCCGGCCAATGGATTGCGTACTTTGTCGTCGTCTCCGCTGCCAATACTTCCCGTCCTGATACCACACAAATTCTTTAGGAAAATTCAAGTATGTTAAATGCCTGCCATCTGTATAGTGGGCATTATAGGCGAACCATTCAGTCAATGTTGTTCTTTTATTGAGGTCGTTGTCAACAACTGATTGTAAAGATTCGCCAGCTCGGAAGATTACACGCTGCATATTTTCAAGATGCACTGCAAGTATTTGAACGGCCGGATCTCTGCTATGCAAGCTGAAACCCAAAATCCTCCAACATGCTTCGTGCGGACCAATAAATCTGGCGTCCTGGAAGTTCTCTATTTCATCAATTTGTATTGCACTATGGCTCGTAGTTGGGTGTGGGTCTCCGAGCCTTCGTGTAATTTGAGTGACAATTCGGTCAGCACCTTTGGAGATGTATTTGAAGAGGTATTTTATTAACATTGTCCACTCACAATATTCAACGTTGATGTGTGCGTAGAACCGCATACACAACGTACGATTGTATGGAACAACGCACCCGTTGTCAAGGTCAACATCCTGCCTCATTGTTGTTATTCCCGTGTCTCTTCTACGGTAATGTACAAACCCTTTGCTGTCAATAAATGTCTCAGAGCAGAATGGCTTAGGGAACGACTTGCTACACTCATCTCCGCGTTTCATACATGGTGCTGATGTATTGGCCGGCCCACAGGGCCCGTGCATCATGAATTCTGAAATAACTCGATAGCCTTCAGGATCATCTGTCGGGTTCGGCAATTCNTCCAGGCGGAGGTAATTCCATGCCAAAATCCTCGGCAGATTTGCCATAGAAATTTAGGATTGCTTCTAATTCGAACATTAGGCCGCCTTGTAAATCAGCTGGATCTATATGAACATCTGTTATGTGCAGCATGCCTGACAGTATTAAAGGAATATCCTCGGACATACTGTTGGCATGCGACTGAAGCAACGCGACAGGGCTTGATACATCAGAAAATATAAGTATCTGGCAAAAAAGCGTTCGCATTTCGGCTGCAGTTGCTGTGAAAGAAGCTTCCTGTAGAGCTATGTTCCATTCTTGATCGTTTCCCAAAAGTCCCATTGCCTCGCAAGCGCTTCTGTATGTAGGGTACACGTGGTCGTCAACTGTGCGAGCATGAAGGAACGATGTACGTCCTTTTTGGTGGCAGAGGAGCATCCTTAAGTAGAATACATCACCCGAGCTTGGATGTATGTATGCTAGCCGGCCAATGGATTGCGTACTTTGTCGTCGTCTCCGCTGCCAATACTTCCCGTCCTGATACCACACAAATTCTTTAGGAACATTCAAGTATGTTAAATGCCTGCCATCTGTATAGTGGGCATTATAGGCGAACCATTCAGTCAATGTTGTTCTTTTATTGAGGTCGTTGTCAACAACTGATTGCAAAGATTCGCCAGCTCGGAAGATTACACGCTGCATATTTTCAAGATGCACTGCAAGTATTTGAACGGCCGGATCTCTGCTATGCAAGCTGAAACCCAAAATCCTCCAACATGCTTCGTGCGGACCAATAAATCTGGCGTCCTGGAAGTTCTCTATTTCATCAATTTGTATTGCACTATGACTGGTACTTGGGTGTGGGTCTCCGAGCCTTCGTGTAATTTGAGTGACAATTCGGTCAGCACCTTTGGAGATGTATTTGAAGAGGTATTTTATTAACATTGTCCACTCACAATATTCAACGTTGATGTGTGCGTAGAACCGCATACACAACGTACGATTGTAAGGAACAACGTACCCGTTGTCAAGGTCAACATCCTGCCTCATTGTTGTTATTCCCGTGTCTCTTCTACGGTAATGTACAAACCCTTTGCTGTCAATAAATGTCTCAGAGCAGAATGGCTTAGGGAACGACTTGCTACACTCATCTCCGCGTTTCATACATGGTGCTGATGTATTGGCCGGCCCACAGGGCCCGTGCATCATGAATTCTGAAATAACTCGATAGCCTTCAGGATCATCTGTCGGGTTCGGCAATTCTGCAGATACATATGTGTCTATATCTTCGTTCCGTTGGACANAAACCCTTTGCTGTCAATAAATGTCTCAGAGCAGAATGGCTTAGGGAACGACTTGCTACACTCATCTCCGCGTTTCATACATGGTGCTGATGTATTGGCCGGCCCACAGGGCCCGTGCATCATGAATTCTGAAATAACTCGATAGCCTTCAGGATCATCTGTCGGGTTCGGCAATTCTGCAGATACATATGTGTCTATATCTTCGTTCCGTTGGACACGTGAGCTTTGTTTCAGCCACAACAACAAATGACAATGCGGTAAACCTCGTTTTTGGAACTCTACTGTGTACAAAACTGCAATGAAAGATTATTCAATGAGACATCTATATAATCTATTTTCTTTTTAAAAAAGGCATACATTTTTTGAATGGAAATTGTACCTGCTTCCACAGAACCGAAAGGGCGTCTGTCTCGTAAGAATTTTATTAGATCATGTATCTTTCTTTCAAAGACACGATCAACAATGTCGGGTCTATCTGCTACTGTCACGTGTGGGAAGTCTCGCATATAGTCTTCAATTTCTGGCCACCTTACATTGCACGTGAATGTTATAAAGAAGGATGGGTTACCATGAACGCGACATATAGCCAACGCATCTAGATAATGACTATACATATATCTCGGGCCTCCAGTGAAAGTGGCAGGAAGTATTATGCGAGAACCTGCATCCGAACCCTGGCGGTCACCTCGCGAGATCGCATCATACAAACCTGCCATGTAGTCATTTCTTATGTCATTTTGTTTGTGTCTGATGTAGTCCAATCGTGATTGCTCGATGCTACAATATGCCGTCACAACATATTGCTGAAATAGGCGGCTACTTCTTGTTATCAGATTATACTGGCCCTGGCGGTCATATAGCTGGTATGCGTAGAACATTTTCATCGACATTTTTCTAGGAGCATCTGATGTTTCATTTGTTGTATCAGTTAGCCTGAGTTCTAAATGATAGCCGTCTTCACCATAGATAAAGAGTAGTGGAAACTGTAATGACATGTATGAAGGGTTTAATTTATTGATGCGCTGTGGAGTACCACTGTGTTGCTGAATGATGACATCAAAATTACTTTCCACATCCGGGCCACCTTCAAACACTATTGCACCAATTGAATCGCCCGAAGGCAATTCATGCTGCCTCGAACCGACAACCCCAAAAAGCCTTACCTTAAACGTAGGAATATCAGCTTCCGCCATCTTGTTTGCAGCTGTCCTAAATACTTGCACCAACTGATTGTGCTCGTCTAAAAATTCTATCAAACCCTCCACAATTTCTCGCCTGAGGCCCTCACCGTGCCTTTGCATATTTTCCAGACGATTATCCACCTCATTATCTCTGTCATAGATATAAAGTTGTAAAAACCTGGGTCGTTTTCCTTGTTCTGGCAACATACCTCCTATACAATGATAAAGCTGCCCTGATATTTTGAAGACATAAGGACCTCGACCTCTGTTAACTGACTGATCAACTTCAGCACCTAAAGATGTCATTGCAAACATCTGATTGTAGGCCCTAATGTGTTCCATAAAATGTGCGTCACTGAACAAATGCTTTATGTATTCCGGGTAGTCATCGTGTGTAGGTAGCTGTACTTGGCCCTTATTGCAACATTTGCTATACTCCGGATGCAATCGTGTGCTTGAGGTAAGTCTTTCTTCGCACCAGAAAAAAGCATTGCAATGACGACATATGCGGTCACATCTGCCCATAGATATGTATGTGGATGGCGGCCCTGTATGTAGAACTTAGGATAATGAGAAGAATGGGCGAAATAAAATAAAGAAATAAGCTGAAAATAGTGAGAAGTATACAAACCTTGCCTCACAGGTGTCCGCGCATTTGATGGACGATGTCCTTGCACATTTGATGGACCACGTGCACGTTGTCGTCTGTTTAATGTAGGTTGTTCTGGGAAAATGATACATAATGATGGACATGCTCAGCATACAGCACCAATCATGCAAATGGAATAAAGAAAACAACAAAGAAATAAACCTTGTCGCACTCTTGTTGACCTATTGCTTCTGTTATGCACAGGTGGCAATCTTGTTGTAGAAGAAGGTAGACAGGCTGGCAGAAAAGGGAAAATCCGTTACTAATGAGGTAAAAGAGTGGATAATGGTATCATAATATAAAAGATAATAAGAAGAAATAAACCTTGTGTGGGAGTGGATGGCAAGGTGGCTCGTACCTGGCCATCGGCAATATTTGATGAGCGACCAACGGAGTCAGCTGGAGCAAATAACACGGTCAACGTTAGGCAACCATAATAGAATGGCGCCGATATAACATCAGTGACAGTAAAGGCAGAAAATGCACCTTGTGGAATAGCGTTTTGTTGATGTGATTGTACAGGCGTACGGCTACACATTGGCAAGCAAGAAGGTGCTCCATCTGTAAACAACAGAGATACAGTGAGGCATTTTCTTTGTGACAGGTTAAGGGCAAAGAGTTCAGGCACATTTCAGGACACAGGTCAGCCGTAAGTCATAGATGTATAGTCATTAAAAAGATACCGTAGGGGCACAGACAGTCTTGATTAAAACCAAATATATGATTGCTTTCCATCTCGCACAACAACTCATCACCTATAAAAGAGAACATGAATTCAGCAACCTGGTTAGCTTCTTTTAAAGAAAAATAGAACGTTAGATGAAAAAAACACGGAAAACGCACATAACAAATCTTGCGTTCCATCATGTGATGGATAACATGGTACTGAATCTTTCATCTCTTTATGTGAAGTATAGTTGTTGTCGCTATTATATTGATAAACTTTGCCTTTTCCTTTGTCAACTGTTATTGGAGTGGCAGGGTCACATGAACTGACATTATGTGAATTGACAACAGGCGTAAGGTGTACTTCTTCTTCGGCATGAGTATGACCTGAAATAAGAAGGTTGATAAGATATGACCAACATGTAATGGCTATCAAACAATGGCAGATACCAAAAGGAATGAAAAACAATGGAAGCTCAGGCTACGCACATTTTTTGTTTGCTGGCGCTGTACGTAAAGCAGGCACTGGTTCTGCCGAGACTCCTTGGGCTTTCGGCACTGCAAACTCATGCAATTCATACATCTCTATTGCCTTACGTTTCCGTGCACCATTCGATACTCCAGTATGACTAAACCTTTGCAAACTTTCTTTAACCAAAGTATGGTACTGCTTCTCACCAGAGTTTCTACTTGTCACAGAGTTATTACTACGCGGCCTCTTAGCGACGGAAGACAAACGACAGTCGGGCTCATCTACATGAGTTACTGGTCTTTTTGCTGTAGTAACTACATTCTCAGAGTGGAATGGCTGAGAATAGATGCATTTGCCCGCAGACTCTAAAGACCTAAGAGAGGTAACCCTACGCCTCGCCTTATCTTTGGTACGCATACCAAAGGTACTAAACAATATATTACTTAATGCAAAAGAGGGAGGCAGCAATCGGCAGACAAAAAAGAACAGCGCATAGTAGGCGTAAGAATATGAAAACACATGAACAATATGGCACGCAGAGAAAAATTCATGCAAATGTCAAAAGGAAACATAATAAGGTGCTATAAGCATGCGTTATTTGCATGGGGCAACTGCAAACTCAAATATGCCTACAGTTGAGCAATTTCGATACATGCAAAGTAAGATCAACAACATAAGAACAACGACAAACCAAAATAACATAAGCATATCGATTCTAGTATACCTTCCTTTTAGATGCAAGCCTGGCCTTTGGCTGCACATTGAAAAACATAGTATAAGAATACATACACAGAAAAAAGTGGACACACATGCATTGTATAAGATGATAACCTGTTTTTTTTGGCGTTTTTTTGGTAGCAGATTTGCACCACTTCGTAATCTTTACCAGGAGTTTCCTGTTTTTTTTTCTTGTCTTACTTGTTGATCAACTTTTTGTAGAAGATGAAGGTTCTATACCATAGATTGCACATGGGTATTGTACTATGAATGTACGTTGAATAAAATCTTGACCGCATGTTGGTGAAATTAGGTGGAAAAGCAACCTATAGCCAATGGATGATCGACTTGTGGGCGTGTTTTAAGGTTAAATTACACGTGCTTCCATGTTTTAACGTTACCAAATTTCATCTACTCGCACATTCGTCAAATAACTTTCTAATGGGCCATCGCAGGGCATCAACAAAACAAAAACTGGGCCAGTAGACATGGGCTCAAGGAGCCTGTTGATTTTGGCGGGAAACCCGGGTTGCGAAACGGCGTCGTAGACTTTGGTTTTTAAAGTATATTGTTAATGTAGTTACGTAATTGTCATAAAATCGAGTCGAGTCGAGCTTGATATGCCGATTTTTCATCGAGTTCAAGACTTAAATGTGGCAATAATCAAGTTCGAGTTTGAGATGACAATCCGAGCTCGAGCTTGAAATCCAAAGCTCGAACGAGCTCGACTTGAGTTTCAAGCTCGAGTTTTACTAGTCGAATTCGAGCTTGGCAGTACTCGACTCGACTCGGCTCGTTTACACCCTAGATGTAGCAACGTAACACGTATTTCCTACTATACGTCCCCATTTGCATCCGGGCTTTTTCTTTTTTGTCTTCCTGGGACCCACAAAACCAGTTTTTTTGCTCAACCATTTATATAACCAAATAGAGATTGATAGATAGAATCTCATTTCCTTCATCAAATACAAATATCACTCATTCGTTTTCTTCCATATAACCAGATATATACACACTATAAATTCAATATGTTGGTTTACTTGAACTCACAACTACTTGATTGAGAAACATCTCAAGATAATGCAAGGATACTGCGCGCTAGTCAACAAGTGATCTATGATCGAAATGGAATTGAAAACTAAGGTATCAATGGTTTCTCGCAGCGGACGACAATTGCAACCTTACAATATAGGCCAACAACCTCAAGTCATGGGATGTATACCTTACATAATTAACAAAATGCATTGGAAGTACTTGTGATTAGTGCACAAATTAAGAAAAGGCAAAGGAATGTTATTTCCTAAAGGAGGTTGGGAATGCGATGAAACCATCAAAGAAGCCGCGCTAAGAGAATCGATAGAGGAAGCTGGAGTGTACCGTGTACGCAATAATGGAGGGAGAATTGGGTACGTGNAATGTATAAAAGACTACCTTCATTCTTTTTTGCCGCCAAAACTTGGAACAAGAAGGTTTGACCATGGTTGTACTAGTTTGAACTCTTAACACAAACACTAAAACCCTTAAAAAGATTAACAACAACAGAAAACGGTAATGAATGAGGTGGCGAATCCACCTATAACTCGGCTATGGCGCCACCCCCGGTACAACATAACGGTGACATAGGTGCCATTTTTTGTTTGTAGCGCACGATCCAGTCCATGCACTCGTAGGTTGTTTTTACTGATCTAAAAATATGTATTTTACCTTTACTCGCCACTTCAATGCGTAGCCGATACGATATTGGTTATCTTCAATTACACTTTATAAATAAGAAACACTTATCTATCTCTAGTTATTTGTAAAGAGTTCTAGTTTAGTATGCTCACAAAGTTTAGATCGACTAACTAGCTAGGCAACAATCAATTTTGATGTTATTATCAAAAGGCTTTTAGTCTATCTACATGCAAGTTTGCCTATCGACTAATGTTATGGTTTAATATTGGATGTAATAGTCGCCAACAACTCGGCCACATTAGTTTTTCACTCCATTATCAACTTTACCACCAAACTCCCCTTTTAACTAATATTTCTTAGTTTTTGTGTCTTACAAGTTGATGGTCACCACCGCCAACATCTCAACAAAAACACACCAACACTGCAACACGTGGAGGTGGTGGCTTAAGTACGACGCATGAAAAGAGGGGGTTCCTTCCCGCCTTGCCCAATCTAATCTCTTGAAAAATATTTGTGAGATAGTGAAATTTTATAACTTTAGACATGGGTGCACATCTAAAAATGACTAAATGAAATGTTAAAAATGAATTATGTAGATCCCTAAATTAAATCATGTACATATTAGTTAACTCTCTCAGTATAATTATTGAGTTTTGTTAACCACAACCCTGGTTGTGATTAAACTTGCCAATTGAAAAATCAAAAATTGATTAAACATCATATATTTCATATATAACAATATTTTTTTTACACAAATACTAGTAATGTTTAACAGATTGTGGTTAGAAAAAAAACCTGTAGCTTTTAATATTTAAAAGTAAAATAAGAAACAATGAAAGCAAATAGAAGAGTCACAAACAAACAAAACACGTGTTTGTTTCGGCTTATATGTTGGCTTATGAGCTTATTTGATTTCAACTTATATAACATAAGCTCTTATTTTGTGGTTTATTTTGAAACTTTTGGGCTTATATAAATTTATTACTATATCATAATAAACTTATATAAACCCACAAAATCTCAAAATAAGCTCGATAATTAAAGCTTATACTCCCTCCGTCCCATATTAAGTGTCCACAATGGAATCTTTGGATGTCCCAAATTAAGTGTCCACTTGTACCTTTCAACCAATAAGATTAGACTTTAGTGGGTAATAATAATATTTGATTGGCGGAGAGTTTAGTTAATGAAATCTCCTAAAACTTTATGCATTATAAAAGTTGACACTTAATATGGGACGGAGAGAGTATAATATAAGCCAAAATCAAATAAGCTCGTAAGCCCAAAACAAACACCCCCAAAGTACAACCGGAATATAGGGTAAATACAAAAACAAAACCAACACATATCCATTCACCCCCCCACATCGTACAATAAACCCAATAAAAACTCTTCTTTATTTACAAGCCCTAATAACAACAAACACTTTCAATAACTATTATACGAACACAAATCAATTTATCAATCAATCAATCAATAACACAATGGATTACCAAGAAGAACGTTACGAAGGTAACGGTCAAGACCTTCAAACCCTAACCGCCGCCGCCGTCACTGGCGGTGGCGGTTCGCCTGCCGGAGCTAACAGTCACGGCGGCGATGAGTTGAGCGATTCCAAGTCTCAGGTATTGTTTTTAATTGAATTTGATTAGTGGATTGTCTTAATTAGGGTTAGGGGTTAATTTTAGGGTTTTTTTTATTTAAGTTAGTTTGTGGTTAATGTGGGATTGAAATTAGGTCTCTGAATTTAGGGTTTAAATTTTGACTTACTGAAAGTCAAAGTATAATTACATATTGGTGATTGTGTTGAGAGTGTTTAATTAGATACTCGGTAAACCCGTATGACATAATGAAGTGATAGTGTACTGGTGTATCGTGTTTTTGACGTTTGTTATTGGTTTAGCGAAGAATGTCTCAGTTTTATGGGGATAAACGATTAGTTATTGCCTTGTTATGAACATAAAGCCCACATTGATAAGTGAGCTTATTGGCTTTTTAAATTTTTAATAAGCTCATAAGCCAATAATAAGCTAAAATAAACACCCCCTGTAAATTGATAGTAGTACTGTGAATAGATGTGTTTAGAAAGAACAGCTTCGTGTTATGGGAATAAATGATTAGCGCCTTTATGCAGTATCCTCTGTGTAAAATTAACTGAAACAGTTGCATTACAGAAAGTTTTTTTTTTTTTTTTTTTAAACGCCACATTAGTTTTTCACTCCATTACCAACTTTACCACCAAACTCCCCTTTTAACTAATATTTCTTAGTTTTTGTGTCTTACAAGTTGATGGTCACCACCGCCAACATCTCAACAAAAACACACCAACACTGCAACACGTGGAGGTGGTGGCTTAAGTACGACGCATGAAAAGAGGGGGTTCCTTCCCGCCTTGCCCAATCTAATCTCTTGAAAAATTTGTGAGATAGTGAAATTTTATAACTTTAGACATGGGTGCACATCTAAAAATGACTAAATGAAATGTTAAAAATGAATTATGTAGATCCCTAAATTAAATCATGTACATATTAGTTAACTCTCTCAGTATAATTATTGAGTTTTGTTAACCACAACTCTGGTTGTGATTAAACTTGCCAATTGAAAAATCAAAAATTGATTAAACATCATATATTTCATATATAACAATATTTTTTTACACAAATACTAGTAATGTTTAACAGATTGTGGTTAGAAAAAAAACCTATAGCTTTTAATATTTAAAAGTAAAATAAGAAACAATGAAAGCAAATAGAAGAGTCACAAACAAACAAAACACGTGTTTGTTTCGGCTTATATGTTGGCTTATGAGCTTAATTGATTTCAGCTTATATAACATAAGCTCTTATTTTGTGGTTTATTTTGAAACTTTTGGGCTTATATAAATTTATTACTATATCATAATAAACTTATATAAACCCACAAAATCTCAAAATAAGCTCGATAATTAAAGCTTATACTCCCTCCGTCCCATATTAAGTGTCCACAATGGAATCTTTGGATGTCCCAAATTAAGTGTCCACTTGTACCTTTCAACCAATAAGATTAGACTTTAGTGGGTAATAATAATATTTGATTGGTGGAGAGTTTAGTTAATGGAATCTCCTAAAACTTTGTGCATTATAAAAGTTGACACTTAATATGGGACGGAGAGAGTATAATATAAGCAAAAATCAAATAAGCTCGTAAGCCCAAAACAAACACCCCCAAAGTACAACCCGAAAACATATCCATTCACCCCCCCCACATCGTACAATAAACCCAATAAAAACTCTTCTTCTTTATTTACAAGCCCTAATAACAAACAACAAACACTTTCAATAACTATTATACGAACACAAATCAATTTATCAATCAATCAATCAATAACACAATGGATTACCAAGAAGAACGTTACGAAGGTAACGGTCAAGACGTTCAAACCCTAACCACCGCCGCCGCCGCTGGTGGTGGTGGCTCGCCTGCCGGAGCTAACAGTCACGGCGGCGATGAGTTGAGCGATTCCAAGTCTCAGGTATTGTTTTTAGTTGAATTTGATTAGTGGCTTTTGTTAATTAGGGTTAGGGATTAATTTTAGGGTTTTTTTTAATTTAAGTTAGTTTGTGGTTAATGTGGGATTGAAATTAGGTCTCTGAATTTAGGGTTTAAATTTTGACTTTACTAAAAGTCAAAGTATAATTATATAGTGGTTATTGTGTTGAGAGTGTTTAATTAGATACTCGGTAAACCCGTATGACATAATGAAGTGATGGTGTACTAGTGTGTCGTGTTTTTGACGTTTGTTAATAGTTTAGCAAAGAACGTCTCAGCGTTATGGGGATAAACGATTAGTTATTGCCTTGTTATTAGTCCACATTGATAAGTGAGCTTATTGGCTTTATAAATTTTTAATAACCTCATAAGCCAATTAAGGGGGTGTTTGTTAAAGCTCATATGTGGGTTATGTGCTTATTTGTCTTTCGGCTTATATTTTACAAGCCCCAATTTTCCGGCTTATTTTGAGACTTTGGACACATATAAGTTTATTGTTATATGATAAGCTTATATAAGTTTCAAAAATAAGCCGGAAAATTGGGGGTTGTAAAATATAAGCCGAAAGACAAATAAGCTCATAAGCCCACATATAAGCCTAAACAAACACCCCCTAAATAAGCTAAAATAAACACCCCCTGTAAATTGATAGTAGTACTGTGAGTACATATGTTTAGAAAGAACAGCTTAGCGTTATGGGGATAAATGATTAGCGTCTTTATGCAGTATCCTCTGTGTAAAATTAACTGAAAACAGTTGCATTACAGAAAGTTATTTTGTTTTTTTTACTGCAAGTTAGGTACTGCCGGGATTTTTTGTTGAATGGATTATACTAATATTACTCTGATATGCAATGTGGTTAATGGTCACTAAGATGTCTTTGCATGGAGGAGCTACTTAAAACTGGCGTGGTTTGTGATTTGTGATTTGCGATTTGCGATTTGCTTGACTGTTTTCACGTGATAGTGTCTTGCAAATCTTATTGAGGAGTGATACGAGCGTAGTGTTTTATGGGGTTACTTCAAAAAACGCATGTGATAATGTTGTTACTTGTTAAAACCGCACGGTGGAAGCTTAGAAGTTTGGAGTACTTTGTTACTCTATTTTTTTTCGAATTGTTGTTAATCTATTCTGTTCATGTTTGCAGCGTGATTCTCGTGACTATGAAAGAGAGTCCTCGAAAAGTAGGTCAAAGGACAGGGAGAGAGTGCGTGATAAGGATCGGGACAAGGACAGGGATAGGGAGAGGGACAGAGACCGGGATAGGGATAGGGAAAGAGACCGCCACAGAGAAAAAAGCAGAGACCGTGATAGGGAAAAAAGTAGAGACCCGGACAGGGAAAAAAGTAGCGACCGAGACCGGGACAGGGAGAGGGATAGAGATAGAGATCGTCACAGGGACCGTAGGGAACGGAGTGAGAGAAGAGATAGAGATGACGATGACTATCACAGGAGTCGAGACTATGACAGGTAAGATAATTAAACTGCTATTCTATTCTTTTAATTATACTTTGTTGTTAATGTTTTGGTTTACCTTTTCTTTTATTCATTTGCTTTGGTACTTACATTTATTTGTGGTGGAGGTTACTTTGTGCGATACTCATTTAACTATTTAACATTATATCTGTCAACCTTGTTCTAATATGTCGTTTTCTTGCCAGGCGAAGAGATTATGACAGGGATAGAGAGGATAGGCGCAGTAGACATAGGTCTCGTTCTCGCTCGAGAGCCAAATCTGAACGTAGATCAAGGTCACGGTCTCGTTCACGCTCCAAGAGGTAAGAGTGTAGGCTTTTTCTTAGCTACGTTGCTTCGGAAACCATACATATTCTTATATTTAACATCATTGTGGAAATTGAGATTCTGCATTTCAGTGATTAGCTATTTAACTTATATCTAGATGTATGTCATGTTGCTTTATGATCCAGAAATTACTTGCAAACAAAATCATGTTATGTCAGAATTTGAATTTGTAGGGTTTTTTATTTTATAAAATTGTAAATCTTTTGGATCAGTTGTAGCTCTTAAAGTTGCGTTGTGCATGCTTACAATTCATTGTCAACAGATGGTTTTGTTTTGAAAGAAACATTGTTTACATTTCTAACTTGTTATTTCTTGCTTTTGAGTGTTATCTTCTCAAAAGGTTCCATCGACATTTAATTTTCACAAGTATTATCTTCGTAAACCTCCAAAACTACACTAAAAGCAATGATTACTTGCATGGGCAAGCGGAAACATTCTAAAGGGTTCCTTGTAAAGTGTGTTGCTAATATTCACCTGCTTTCTTTTTGGGTTCTTATATTCTATGTATTATCCTGTATAGTGAAACTTGTAGTATGCACACATTTTGACTGATGAACTTCGTACTTACCTTTGGTATTTATAGCAGCAAAAGAGTTAGCGGTTTTGACATGGCTCCTCCAGCTTCTGCAATGTTGGCTGGTGCTGCTGCTGTTACTCCAGGTACATATCTCTCCATATGTAACTGATATCCTTACGTTGATAACTTTCATTTTTGTCTTTGTTATAGTGTGGAAAGGTCGTACCAAAATGCATGGTGTTATTTTGGTAAGCAAATTTAGTATCTTTGATTGTACCCGCAGAGTTTAAGTGTCATCATCCCAAAATTGGTCTTTTCAGAATTCTTTATTGCATTACTTAGTGTCATGATATCGAACTGAGAGAGCTTTTGGTTTTTCTTGTGTTTTGTGTTTTTTGTTTGTTCTATGTTTTGTTATATGTATAAGAAGGCAATGTTGGGCTACTAGCCCCACTGTGCTGAGAATGGGTGTGAGCCGACTTCTGTAGCTTATATGTACAAGGAAGAATCAGTGCAATGGTATGATAGGTCTTGTTCGTCTTCAACTGGGAATTGATTGTTTTGGTAGTTTTACAGAATTATCATCTGCTGCTTGAAACATAGATAAAAAAAATCCATTTTGTTGGTACATGCAAAATTTTAGAATTCTTCTCAAATTATAGATTAGTGAAAAGTGCTGGATTTTTCGAAGCCAGTTGAGTGGTGGTTGTTACTCTATATCTCTATGGTTAAGTGATAAATTGGTTATAAATTATATACCTTTTCAGGAGATCTGATTTTGTCAGTATTAACAGGTCAGGTCCCTGGGACCACACCAAGCATTCCTGGAATGTTCCAAAATATGTTCCCTTTGGCAGCGGGCCAGGTAATTTATTTACTCATATAAGACGATTGTTACCACGTTTATGGTTAACATTTTATGCCTTCGTGGCTATTTGCAGTTTGGAACTCTTCCTGTTATGCCAGTTCAAGCAATGACTCAACAGGTTGATAACATAGCTATTTTCAGATATAAATTCTATTTGACTGATGTCTTTAGTTTTTGTTTCTTCTTTTATTTGGACTATGAAATTTCTAACAAATGCTGCTGCAATTCAGGCCACTAGACATGCTAGACGGGTTTATGTTGGTGGACTTTCTCCGACTGCAAATGAACAGGTAATTGAATCCTATCATTTTCTATGCTTATATATAGATTCTATGTGAAAAGGGGTGGAGCTTACTTTTCCTCGCATTTTGATATGAGTTTTAAATTTGTCATGATATGACATAATATGTGAAAAGTACTCTTTACATTTAGGTTTATCGATATGATTGTACACTAACGTTTTAGATTCTTTTTTTTTATTTTTTATTTTTTTGCAGTCAGTGGCAACCTTTTTTAGTCATGTTATGTCTGCAATTGGTGGAAATACTGCTGGTCCAGGTTAGTTGGTTGCAAGCTCTAAATGTTTAAGCTCTTTATCCTTCACATTCTAACAAAATTATGGTCAGGTGATGCTGTTGTAAATGTTTACATTAATCATGAGAAGAAATTTGCTTTTGTGGAGATGAGATCTGTTGAGGAAGCCAGCAACGCAATGGCTTTGGATGGCATTATATTTGAGGTATATTTGACAGCAGTCAATCTTTCAGTCTAGATAATACATAAAAAAAATGAAGTAATAGTTTGCTTATTATATTACTTTTTATTTTACGTATTTTAATCTCAAATTTCAGGGAGCACCAGTAAAGGTCAGGAGGCCTAGTGATTACAATCCGTCACTAGCTGCAACTCTTGGTCCAAGTCAACCTAACCCAAACCTGAACCTAGGTGCTGTTGGTCTAACACCAGGTTCTGCTGGTGGGCTCGAGGGTCCTGATCGCATATTTGTTGGTGGGCTTCCTTATTATTTCACAGAGGCTCAAGTCAGGGAGCTACTGGAGTCTTTTGGGGCTCTTAGGGGATTTGATCTCGTGAAAGATAGAGAAACAGGCAACTCTAAAGGGTACGCGTTCTGTGTTTATCAGGATCTATCTGTCACAGATATTGCATGTGCAGCTCTCAATGGTATTAAAATGGGTGACAAAACCCTTACGGTTAGACGAGCTAACCAAGGTCAAACTCAACCAAAGCCTGAGCAGGAGAGTGTACTGTTACATGCACAGCAACAAATTGCGCTGCAGGTGAGAAGTTTGATTCAGTTTTTCACCTGTTTGCATGATCTGTCTCTTAGAAGTTTCATCTCCTTTCATTTGATAATAATGTTACTAAATTCTGATTGGTACGGTTTTATAAATATAAATAGTAAATTGACACCTCAACCCTTTTGAACTCATAGAAATGAAACATAATCTGAATTAACCTATTTTTAGGTTAAATGCTTCCAAATTGTCTCCTTTTATATATCTGAAATTCTGAATACATTCGTTTTAATTCATTTAGCAATGACCTAGTTCAGTTTAAATATAATTCCCACAATCTTATTCACAGAGACTGATGCTGCAACCTGGGCCTATTGGTCCACCTCCCACCAAGGTCCTATCTTTAACACAAGTGGTAACTGAAGAAGAGCTCGTAAACGATGAGGATTATGAGGACATTTTGGAAGACATGAAGTTAGAATGTGGAAAATTCGGTGAGGTTCATTTAGAATTTGGACATTTTTAATGTGGCAAATCGTTTACCATTCTTTTGATTTTGGTTATTTCTGTATCTTTCTGTTTTACAGCCTTTTGCTATAAAGAATCTTCCTCTAAAATTCAGACAGAAGCATTCTTTGGCGCCTCTTTCGTCTATATTTAATACCTATTTACAGAGTTGTAATTAATGATCCAATTCTATTTTTGCAGGTAATTTAGTAAATGTGGTCATCCCGCGCCCAAATCCAAATGGCGAACCAGTTGCAGGGGTTGGCAAGGTTTGTTATTAACAACAGTCATTTACCTCAGTGTCATGTTTCAATACTCAGTTTTTTTACCCGCTTGTTTAGGTTTTCTTGGAGTATGACGACACAGAGGGTTCAACAAGAGCTCGGCAAGGACTAAATGGAAGGAAGTTTGGTGGAAACCAAGTCGTGGCGAGCTTTTACCCAGAAGATAAGTTTAGCGAAGGAGTGTATGATGGATAGTTCAATAATAACTGGCGTTTACTTGTATTACTAGCATAATGTGTCTCTTTACATTTTCGAATATTAGAACATGGACGTGTGATGTCTGTTTTTTTGGATATTTACTAGAGTTGTTATTCCTGAATTGAACTTTAAGATGAGTAATATGATTTGTAGGGATTCGCAGGACTGGAAAATTGGACTATATCGGCCTTTTTTTTTTTTTTTTTTTTTTTTTTTTTTTTTTTTTTAACGGCAGGATATAATTGGCTCTTAAGTTGTTTTGGTTACTTGTGCATCTTTTTTATGACCATATTTAAGAATGGATGCAGTGTTTGTGCCCTGTCTTTGTATCGAAGCTAACATGTGTGGCTGTGCTTGTTGGGACAAAATGTGTTGGTGTCTGGAGTCTGGATCTAGTCAGTTTCTCTTGTTAATGAATGGCACTGTCATGCTTATTTTGTTGAAAAGGAAAGTTTAATTTAGTCGTTGACGTATGAATTGCAATGTATTATGATATTCTTATGTTTTCGTACATAAGCATAGATCTTATTAACACCATACTTTTTGCATTTTATTAGTTAACTATTATTTAAATCACACGTTTATGTAATTGTCATCATAAAGTTCAACGACGGACTATTTTAGACGTCACTGTATATGTATGAAAGTTAGGGGGTGTTTGGTTTGAGGAATGAAGGTATGACTTTCATTCCTAGTATAATTGCTTGTTTAGTGGGTTTTGCTATTGATAATAGGTATCAAACCTACAAAAGCAAGCATTTTCTAAACCCAGGAGATGGATTTACAAACCCGGCCATACCCATACCTATATTGATTCCGTTTGACAGCCAAATGCCTTTTTATTTATTTATTTATTTATTTTTTCCCCCTTCTAGGAGTAACAATAAAACATTTATACAAAAGACACAAATGGCCCCTCCACCGTAGGTACCTTCAACAACCACCACCGCTATTAAGTATAACGGTTCTCATTCTTTACTTTTATTGTGTATTCGCCAACTACCTTTATTTTTAATCAGTTTACCTTCGTCGCATTGCGCGAACAACATGCTAGTAGTACTTAAACACACAGTGCCGTCTCTGAGTTTACGGAGGCCTTATGTAGAATTCAGTTTAAAGATAAAAACGGGCCTAAAATAGAAAGTATATCATTTTTCGGGTTAGCATTTTTCAATGCAAGACTTTAAATTATATACATGGAGTCATTTTTATAAAATATATATATATCCATAACATATAAATATTTTGAGGCCCTTAGAATTTGGAGGCCTTGTGCGACAGCGCATCTCACACTTTCTCATATAGGAATTTGCTAACAATAAACTGTCAGGCAAACAGCGATGACAAAGGTCAAAAAGAGTTGCCAAAATTGAAAACTTTGAAAACAGTAGGTACTCATAATATTACCAAGTTGTGATTAGCACCAAAGGAAAGACCGACTCGATCACGTGTACCGTGTTTTACAAGTTTAATCCGTCTATTTATTTAAGACCATTATTAATTAATTCATCTAAATTCCAAAGTAATCATAGCATATTCTTAAACAACAATTAAGGGTCTGTTTGGTTCGGCGGAATCCTAAGAATTCTGGTGGAATTAGAATACAATTCAATTCCATAACGTGTTTGGTTGACAAATTCAAATAATTTGGAATCTGAATTCCATTCCTTACTGTGTTCTGTTGGCAAACGGAATGTAATGAAATTCCTTCAGAATCCCATATATATGGAATTCAACATTCCATGGCATATATGAGATGATTGTTTACAATTCTATGAAATTCATATTATTATTATTATTATTATTATTATTATTATTATTATTATTATTATTATTATTATTATTATTATTATTATTATTACAATACGTAAAGATATTTGGCCCAAGTTTGCAATAATCCAGTTGCCTATCCATGTTGTGGTTATCTATACTAACATAACCGATTGTTTTTTCAAATATTAGTAAAAAAAAGAAAAAAGAAAGAAAACTTACATAACACACCCTCAAGTTCTTAATATTTACGATTTTTTTATATAACAAACTTTATTTGCCAAATATTTAACAGATACCTAGCGGTTTTTTGAATAAAAAAATACTGGCAAAAAGGCCTCTCGATAACGAACAAAACGAGCATAATATTGATATACTTTTGACGTGCGTACGGTTTTATAAAAAATGTTGAAGTTTGATATAGATATAGTTTTTAAATAAAAGAACTTTCAAAATGCACCCTTAACCTATCAAATAACTTTAAAATTATCCTAAACTTTTTTAAAATTATAAGCGTCAAAATTAGCCCCGCCGCAACAGATGCCCGACACAACATCCATTCCAAAAAAGATGTCGTACGACAACTACAAATATAGCTTGACAGAACATTTGTTCCAAACAAATAAAATACGTATAGGCAAAAAACATACAACGGTCTCACGACGAGAAGCCCCACCCAAACATTATTCGTAAATAATTATCGCAGAAATTCCTCAAAAATTCCCGCTGCAACGCAGCGGGCCCTTCCCACTTGTTATTATTATTATTATTATTATTATTATTATTATTATTATTATTATTATTATTATTCATTTTAAAATTAAATATAATTTATTTATAGCTTATTTTTTTAATTTATAGCTTAAAAAATACAATGGTATCTTACATAAAAACACTATTTTTTTAATATATTAGTTTATATAATATTATTTTTTAAAAAAATATTATTATTTGATAAACAATTTATTTATTAAATAATATTTAGTTTATTAATCTTAAACTAAAATTGAATTTTAAATATTTTAATATAATTGCTTTTTCTCATTTCCTTCTTCCAACCAAACATGCGCTAGTATATGCAAATTCAATTCCGTCAGATTTTAAATCCTAAGGATTTCAATTTCTAACATTCCATTCCTTCACATCCCAATTCCTTAAACAGATTCTAATTCCGTCAAAAACATTCTGCGAACCAAACGAGCCCTAAGGATTTCAATTTCTAACATTCAATTCCTTCACATTTCAATTCCTTAAACAGATTCCAATTCCGTCAAAAACATTCTGTGAACCAAACGAGCCCTTAGAATCACAACCCTTGTGAATTGAACTTCTATTCCACTCACATCAAAATCCCATGACCCAAACGCCTTGTTAAATGTTGAGGAGTAATATGTGAGATATAATGACTAGTATGAGTCAAATGTACAACTCTCTTAGTTACAACTTCTCATAAACATTTATTTTTATTTTTTTTTTCATAATAAAATTGTCACTTATAAATGTTAGACAAAAAATACCGTGGATGACATGTCTCTTTACTCTACTCCATGTTCATATTTAGAACCTAAAAGCAGGTTAAGTAGTAAGCTAAGTACATAGTGAGTTCTAACTTATATACACCCTTGTGGCCTTGTAAGAATCTTATAAGCCCTATATACAGTAGTTCTTAAGTAGTAGTTCACTAAATCGTTTCAAAGAAGGTTTTAGATTGATTTGGAGGTGGTCCTAAACCAACTAGCTGTTTAGGGCGTATGGTGTTACAAATGGTCTTTCACCGAATTGCAACTTGCATCAGAACTTTGTAAATATGAGCACACCCTAATTCCTTAAGCCACGAGTATAATGAGCAACACGGGTTTGAAACGACCAGTGGCGGCCCTGAGGATTTGAGTACCCAGTGCGAGCCAAGAAAAAAATGCCCCTAACTCCTAGCAAATTTTCTTTTTTTTTATTAATGATAACTAATGTTATAACAATTAATTATATCCATAACAAAATCATAGTATTTAAAATATATACCATAGTAGTTAATCGATGATTCGTGAAGTTCTCCTGGCATTCTTCATAGCAAATTGGTTGATTAGCTCTTCACAGTTTAAAAAATTTCCAAAAATTTGTGCCCCATTCGAAAATGTGCCCTGTGATCGGGTTTGCACCCCCTCCGGGCCTCCCCTGGAAACGACCATATATCACACATGAAACAAAGCAATGAAAATGCTTTCTTCACATTTACGGGGTATTTTTGGTCTGATTTATACACTAAAAAATTTGGTCCACAAACTAAGTGAAATTACAAGTACATGCAACATGCAAGGATTTTAAGATTCCAATGGGTCAAACGAGTCAAGCTAATGGGTCAAACCAGTTAAGCAATTGATTTCTGTGAAGAAACAAGCCTTATAAGATATACAAATTATGACCTGCGCAATAGGTTTCCGGCCCGTCTATCAAGCCCACCAGGCCAATCTATTTTGGTGGCAAACGCAAAGTTCCCAAATTTGGTAAGTTCCACAACAGGGCTAGCAAGATTCTGCATTGTACATCCATTCCAAAGTCTTATGTCACAACTCACAACGAATCCTCATCTCCCAGAAAAGCACACCAAACAAGAGGACCAATATAATTAATGTGTTACACACCAAATAGAGGTCTCAATTTTGACCCATTTGGGTTAAGTGAGATGAGATACAACACCAATTGGGTACTATCATATAAACATAGGGAGTTAACCATATTTCATTTGATCCCATTTCAAAAAAAAGGATATACGAGATGCTGCAGCTCTACAAAAATACCAACCAGCCACTTGTTAAGTGCATTAAAAAGTACTCTCATAAGCAGTAAAGTACAAGACAAGGTGTATGGGTATGAACAACCATAATCACATTGCTGACCATTTGACAACGAGTATATAATTAAGTACAAAATCAAGACCCACATACCTAGCATAAAATTTAGCACTTTTTTTTCCAGCTAACTCGAAAAATAATGTTGACTACTTATGTGCGGACAGATGATGTAAAGATTTCAGCATAGAAACCAAATATGGAAACTCAAGTAGACAACTTATGTGTGGACACTTTAAAACAAAATCAGGCAAATAACCTATCAACAAAATAAAAGGTTACATAGAAGCTTGAAAATCTCAACTCCCCAATTCCTTGGGTTATACAAGCAACAACGTGCGGTAAATGGGATAATCATATACTACATGTTCACATCTTAGGGAAAATTTTGTAAAAGTTTAAACAGGAAGGTGATGTATAAGAATATGCTATGAATGATACGACATACAATCAATTCCAACCCCAAACATGAGGATGCAAAAGAGTTTACTGAAAAAAGAACCAAACTCAGAGTTAAACACTATTACAAGTCCATGTTAACGAACCTAAACGAGAAATAACTAGTTAAGTACATAAGTCTACAACTCTCTTAGTTGCATCTCATCATAAACAATTTTTTACCAGTACTAATCACCATTACTAATGTAATTTGACAATACTCCATAGAGGCCCTACTCTTTCCTCATTGCATGTACCTTTATGTTGAGGACCTGAAATGAGATGAAATGATCCAATACGTTAACTCAATGATCTCTACTCATTCATAATTCTTGAAGAGATACAATTACATAAGGAAGCTCATGAAAAGCAAATTGATAACTGCCACTCCAAGAATTGGGCAGGCTCTACATTGAATGAAAGATAATACACACAACGATTGACACCTTTGACTTATTATTGTCATCAACCAGTAACACGGTAGTAGACTTGGTCTATAGATTGGGATTTTAGTTGAGACTCTTTGTGACCTTCGTGGCTTATCAGTTAATCACTATGCCTAGTACTTACTGTGTTCTCGGATTTAAATTTTGAGGAATGGAAGGGGATGGGATGGGAAGGGAAGGGAAGAGAAAGGGATGAGATGCGGAATTAAGTTCTTATTCTAATTCATGTTCTCAAGTATATGTTCTTAAATGGTAAAGAAAGAAAAACGATGCTAACAATACTACCAATATGCCTTCAAAATTATACATGATGCACATGAAACCACAAATGTGTTGGGAGGAAAAGATTGTTTGATCCACAAATAATTTCATAATGACATGTTTAAATACTAAATATGTTTATTCAGAAAGGAAAAGCTCGTGATAATCAAATAAACAAACTGCATACATGATAATAAACAAAGACCCCCTTAAGAAACAACGGGAAGTGGTCACAATATGCATACATGATAATAAAGTCTCCTTACCTAGAGATAGTTTTGGGGATGCATGTTTACAGCATCAGGCATATAAAAAGCGAAGTCATAAGGTATACTTTTAAAAATCCAAACACCCTAATTAAGGTAGGTTTGGATCTTTTACATTACTTGATTGTAAAACTAGGTTGCTAGCATCAAACATTGATGACATTTTCCTTCAAAGTCAGCTAAAGAACTTTTTATCAGTTTTGAAACAAACCAAAGTACCAGACCAAAATCAAAATTAAGACACAATTACGGAACCAAAACTGGAACTGGTTCAACCACAGATAAAAAACACAATGGCCCCCCTTGACTACCCATCCCCTATCTTTCCATATCAGCAGGAAATTGTAGGTGCTTCTACATTCCCACTTTAACTTTTGGCCATAGCTTCTCAAAGAGTGGATCAAACATCAAATCTTATATTATAAGCCGTGTATAATTATTAGGCAGTGGCCGGTAGTAAGCTTTAATAGTAACTTCGTACCAATTTTGTGACTAAGCTATAAGCCTTAAAGAGTTACAAAAATTAACTTGGAGTTGTAACTCTCCGAATAACAAAACCCAAATTATCACAGAACAATGCTTGAAGAATCAAATTAATAAGTTTACATATCGTTACCCGAAACACACAGCAGAATCAGACCCCAGCAAAAGATGGAATGAACTGAAAACCATCAAAATTAGCAGGCATCATAGTAGGGGAGGAAATTGGTTCCAAATCACAGAGCGTTCGGACGGTCATTGACACAAGGTTGTATTGTACAACCTTAGTTAATAAGTCAATAATCATAAAAGAATCCTCTTCTCTTTCTCCCAAAACAATACACCAAACACAGCTAGAAATCCTCCAATTATTGGGAAATGGCATCATAATGTCGTCAAGATTAACAATGTACTTTACCAACCATTCAGAATTCCCATTCCTCATCTCGTAAACATTCAACTGTTTAGAATGAGCATAATCCTTACCAAGAAGAAGCAAACAACCACGAGATTCAAACAGCTTGAATCGGATATGCGACTTCCTATCTAACGTTTCAGGGAGTTGTATTTCTGTTAAAACAAGATGCTCATTCATAATATCTAATATCCAAGTACCATAAGTATAAGCACTTAGCCAGTGAATTGCACCATTCCAATATATTCCCTCTTTAAAACCATGAAAGCTAAGCGTGGAAAATCGATCAGCACAAACACTCCATATGCCTGTTTCTGAAGAGTATGTTTCTAAGTGAATGTAAAAAGCAAGTTCATCATCATGGTCATCATTCCGTACCATGGACTGAATGACTTTGTAATGAGGTGATTTAGTAGGATCAAAAGCCAATCTCGTACTACCAACAAGAATACTTGTGCATGGCGGAAGCATCTTAAGCTGTTTAATGGTTGGATTGTATACGCAAAACTGATTAGAATCGATACAACATAGAAACAAACCATTGCAGGAGTGCAGAATCTCAAGACGCCCAAGTGGTGCCTCGGAGCCTAGAGTAAAGACAAATAATTTTTTGGAAGGAATTCGAATATCAAACGACGCGAAATCATATTCAAGCCTTTCCATTATAAAACTAAATCGCCGGATAAGGAGACAAGAAGGAGGATCTATGTTAGGGATTTTGCCTCTACTCGTAATGAAACGAGGGGATGTGATGAGAGATAACCAGTGTTTGGATACGGATTTAAACAGTAGTAGTGAGAGCACGGGTAATCGGAGCAATATTTCAACTAAAAGGTCGGGATTGGACAAAACAGAAGTTACGGATGAAGGGAGTTCATTGTTAGCTAGTTCTGCCATGAGTGAAAGAAGCTCGTTATCTTCAGCTATCTCTGATGAAGTTCCGCCAACCATTTCTTTGGAGAAAGTAAAACCCACGAGAAGCAAAATAGTCTTTGGTTGTTTTTTTCTTTTTGGGTCCACCTCATTTAATCGTGTGGATATATAGCCTTTTTTTTGTACTTTTTGATATGGCTGTCTTTTTTCGGTTGTCAATATATTGCCTTAAAAAAGGGGGAAAAAAAGCCGCAGTTGTGTTGGGCGTCCCCCCAAATATGTTTTAGGGAGGGAGCGTTTAGTTATTTTTCTTAGCTAAGAGAAGCATGGGCCCATGTTGAGACCCACCTCTATTTAAGCCTCTCGATGGGGAGGTGATTATAAATTGTGCCTTGTGAATCCAGACCATTTAATAGAAATGTGGGTCCTATTTGAAAATTTAATATTATTAAATTGGTAGGTTCCATCATCCCTCCCCATTAAGAAAAAAAGAAACAAGCACCGTCTATTTTCTATCCATTTCACAAAATAATAACAATAATAATAATAATAAATAAATAAAAAGAAAAACTAGTTATATTGTTGTTTCTTTTAACTTATCTATACTACATATAATGCATGAAGCATTCTCTCTTCAAAATTTTCAGATTTATAAAAAATAATGCATGATTTACAACACTTAAATGCACCTAATTTTCAGAATTACAACAAAGTAAGCATATTGTACAACAAAAACAAACGTGGTGTCATTTTAAGACCAAAATTCTATCAAAAAACATTAATGCTATTAAATGGTAGTTATTAAAACACCCCCTATATAAAAAATACAAATTATCAAGAAATGGTTACAACTATTTACAGCACAAAGATAACTAAAAAAGTACTATCTAACACATATAATTAATACATTATTTAATTTACCTTCTCACTAAAATACACAACCATTTTACCGCAATGTACAATCAAATTAAGCTTCCAAAATATTAACCTTCCAAAACATAAATCTAAAATCCAGTAGTCAAAATGAANAACAAGCTGACTTATATCTAGTATGACTATTCAATCAATCTGTTTATGCAGCACACATCTGCACTCAGTCATTAAACATTGACTGATCAAGCATTAATTCCAGAACTTCATTCACCTTTAAGTGCACGTTAACCATCTAGCTACATTTCCCATACCCTTTTTCACCAAGGCCATTTATCCTGCCACCACAATGATCAAGGTATAACAAGAGATAGGCATCACTACAATTTCATCTACTACAATGGCATCACATAGCTGGGAACACACACCTTGCGGTGAGTACCAATCATTACCTCCTTGGCAGTGTATAGATAGGACCAAATAGGTTCATCTTTCACTCCTCACTATTCCTATCTTAACTTTTAATTGTTTGACCATTCAATATAACCTTTTTACTTTATTTGACAATATTTTTCTCCTAAACTTTAAATGTTTGTACTATTAAAACGTTTAATTCTAAATAACCGTTTTGATTAAACTTTTAACTTTCGATAAAATCTTTAGACTACTTTTACCAACGTTTTATTACTATCCTAAAAAGATGGTTAAAAGAGATGACACTAACTCCACATGTTACCAGTTCAATTAAGGAATAATTGGTTGTAACTCGGGTGTTCAAAAAAACAGAAGAACTAATTCGCTCATTCACTTGGTTTGAACCCCAACATAGTGGGTGAGTTTAGTTCTTCACTTTCAACTTTTACAAATGAGTATGGTAATTTTATTCCTTATTTACCCTATAAAACAAACAAGTGTCCAAACAATCATTAGTGTTCTCTTTTCTTGCTTTTTCGAGTTTTTAACGAGAGGAAAACAAAAACTCTTCATAAAATATGTTGATATCAACAAATAGTTAAATATTATTTCACATAAACTGGACACCTCAAAGATTTACTCAAATATAAGCACACAGTTATGATATAGCACACACTTGGTATGTTTTCGATCAACACTAAAGAAGTTTTGCCCCATTTTGATACCAACAAAAAGCAAAATAAAGATGAAAAATAGAATAACTCTCATTCAACAAAGACCTTTAACTTGGACCGCTGTGCTCTTTCTTTCATTCATAGTATGGTCTATAACTAGTGCTTTAGTACCACTAAATCCAAAAAAGTGATTACTTTAAATATAGTTTGATTACTTAGAGCAGTCGATATCTATTTTTTTTAACCATGGTTGGTACGTATTCAGGGGCAACTCTGGGTATGTTTGCTTCCTATTTTTAGCTAAAACGGGTACAGGTTGCCTCAATTTCCTATTCTAGTGACGACCTTCCTTACAGGTTCGCAGCATCCAAAAGCTGTTGCATCTGGTTTTGGTTTAAGATTCGCAATGATTAACTGCTCCCCGACAAAGATGGAAAAAGTCAAAGACACCCAAATGACAACAATCGTATTCATTGCTCCCAAAATCCCAGTAAAATATTTTCAAGTCAAAGAACTCACAATAACAAAATTCGCATCCAATGTAAAAGAATATTTGTTAGCTTACTGAATCAGCAGCTCTCTCTACTTCATAGTGCATTCAACATAAAATAAAATTCAGAATAATGCATCGAAAGCTTGTAAATCTGACCATAGCCTAATTCCATTAGTCATACAACTGGAAATGCCTTCTTGAGATCTGATCATAGGCCACAAGTTGAAGCGAAGTGTGAAAACACTTTCTTGTGCATATCACTTATGAGAGGTTTTACCGTTTTACACTGCTAAAAATCCTACTCCACAAACTAACTGCAATTCCTTCAGTTTAAGCAATGATTTATAAAATCTCATTTTGAATCAGAATCATATCATTTTTGATAATCAAACACCTTATGGAATTGCATTCCACTTCCCATGCCATTACAAGGAGAGAACATGAAGTTATTAAGAGTTAATTGCTATTTTGACTTTTGATGCATTCTGGAATATAAAAGAAAATAAATTGATGTGACATCCAAATTTATCAATTTTTTCAAACTCACAAACCACATCTAGCAGCTCAACAGACAACTTATGACTACATCTAACACCAATGGCAAAGACCTATATAAAAAAGAATAGACTAGTTAACAAAGCAAATGCCGTTCAAAAAAAAAGTTAACAAAGCAAACAACAAAAATTGAGAATGGGCATATAATAATTCCTGTGTACCATAAGGATAAGAACATTTTAACAGAGCATAAAAGTACCACAATATGCATGCTATTACAGGTCGAATGTAAATAGAACCAAAACGAAAGATAGCTAATTAAATACCAAAAGAAGATTATACAACTTCCCATAACGTTTGTGTTTTCATCATACTCATAGTCACATACTAATGATCTTGAACAAAACTCCACAGATGACACATGTCTCTTTCCTCTAAAGCATGTACCTTGAGTTCTTCATGGTCCTGAAATGCATATAAATTAGTAAGCTATGCATAATAACTTTTTCACACATTTGTAAATAACTTATTGTTTGATAGAACATAAACCATATCAAAATGCTAACAGCTTGTTAAAAAGTCTAGAAATCAAATCAAGTCATCATTAATCCCCTGCAAGAATCCCCGATACCCAACAGGACGAGGACTGGATCGTATACGCTGACGGGGATGTTTCGGCATATCTTGTCACTAATGGGTCAAACCAGTTTAGTCACTAGATTCAACTGAAAAATGGAGCCTAATAGGTTGTACAAATAATGGGTCTAACGTGCACAACAAGTTTCGGCGAATTTCAAACCCACCCAGCCCGTCCATATTTAATTTTTAGGTGACAATCTTACAGATTATATTTTTTTCATCCTATCCAAATACTTCAGTCACAACCAACCTCTCCACCCAAAAATGATTAATTTGTTCAACAATCAATAGAGATCTCAGTTTTGACCCGTTTAATCGTAAACGGGTTCATTTGGGTTAAATGAGATAAGATATGTACAACATCAATTGTGTTATATCCTATTATCCTATGCACTTAGGGGGCTAATTAACCAAACTTCATTTGATCCCATTTTATATTGGTATTTACACGATGCTTCAGCTCCCTAAAGATCCCAACCACCTGTTAAGTCCATTAAAACAGTTCCGTAATAAGCAGTGCATGACAAAAGTGTGTGGGTAGGAACAACAATAATCTCATTTGCGACCATTTGACAACAGGTATACAATTAAATAAACCCACATTCCTACCATACAAACTAGCACATTATTTGAGTAACCAAAACTCATCAAAGAAGTACCCACTACTTCTAGTAGATAACTCAAACAACAATCAACACCTTTGACTTATCCTTGTCCTCAAGACCTCAACCAGTAACACGCAAGTAGACTTGGTCTAACTACTTTGGGTTTCTTAATGAGACTCATTTTGACCTTCGAGGCTTATCATTATAATAAACAGTCACTTTTAAATGATAGACAAAAAATCCATAGATGCCAAGTCTCTTTACTCTACTCCACGTACATGTTTAGAACCTGAAAGCACCTAAGCAGTAAGCTTAGTACATAGTGAGTTCTAACTTACATACACACTTAAAACAAACTTATAAGCCCTGTATAGTTCTTCTGTAGCAGGCAGTCTACTAAATAGTTTTGAACAAGGTTTTAGATTGATTTGGAGGTGTTACAAGACAACTTGCTGTTTAGGGCATAATATGTTACAAATGATCTATCAAAGAATTAGAATTTGCATCAGAACCTTGTAAATCTGAGCACACCCTAATTCTTAAAGCCATGCGTAACGAGCAACACAGGTTGAAAACAATGGTAAATCACATGGGAACGAAAACAACTAAATGGTTTTCTTCACATGAATAGGATATTTTTTGTCCAGTTTTTATACTTTTACTGATTCTGATCCACAAACTACAAAGACTACATGCAAGGTTTTAAGAATCCAATAGGTGAAACCAGTTTAGCTAATGTTTCAAACCAGTAAAGCAACAAGATTTCTTTGAAGAAATGAGCCTAATAGGAGATACAAATATGGGTTTCATGAACAAGAAGTTTTCTGTCGATCAGAAAGGAATTCTAATATTCTAACTACTATAAGTTCTAGTAGATGGCTCAAACAACAATCGACACCTTTGACTTATTCTTGTCCTCAACCAGTAACACGCTAGTAGCTTTGACCAGATATTTTGGTTTTTATTTGAGACTTTTTGTGACCTTTATGGCTTATCAGTTTATCAGTACGCTTAGTATTTATTAGCTTCATGAATTGAAGTTCTCGAGTATATGTTTTATAAGTGGTAAAAAAAGGAAAAGAAAGTTAACAAAATTACCAATATGCCCTGAAAAAGTATACCTGATACCAAAAATGTGTTATAATTGGTATGGAAAAGGTTGTTCGATCCAGAGATAATTTGGTAATGATATGTTTGAATACTAAATCTGCTTATTCAAAAAGGAAAAGCTTGCGATAATCAAATAATCAAACTTCAAAACGCAAATCCAAACACCCCTTAAGAAACAACAGGAAGTGGTTAACATATGCATACATGATATTGAATTCTCCTTACCTCAAGAGAGTTTTGGGGGTGTATGTTTACAGCATTTCAGGCATATAAAGAGCCAAGTTAGAAGGTAAACATATAAGAAATCCAAAACACCTTAAATAATAAAATAAGGTAGGTTTGGACCTCTTACATTACTAGTTTGTAAAACATGGATGATATTTTGCTTCACAGTCAGCTAAAGTGCTGTTTATTAATTTTTAAACAAACCAGACCATAACCAAACTGGACCGATAAAGAACATAATGGTCCCCTTGACAACCCATCCCCTCCTTTTTTATCTCAAAAGAAAATTTGAAGAGCGCGACTTCATTTAAGTTCCCTTCCCCTTCTTTCCCTTCTTTTGGATATCAGAGAACATGAGTTCAAAACTTCTATACACTTGAGTAATAAAATGGTGCAACTAAATATCAACTTTAAACATTAAGAACTTGCAAGTGCTTTTGAATTGACACATTTTCTTTTAACAATAGCTTGTCAATAAGTGAATCAAACATCATACATCAAACATTAAATTATAAGCTCTGTATTATAATTAGGCCGTGGTTACTAATAAGCTTTGGCCATCATTTTGTTTTAGCTTTGGAGGGGTTATCATATAAACTATAAGCCATAAGGTGTTACAGTCGGCAACAAACTATTTTGGGGTTATTCCACATTGATTTTGAATTACAAAGCACAAAACATAACATGCTTTTAAAAGAAAATCAGTAAGTTAAAATTTCGTACCAGAAACAGAAAGCAGAATTAGACTTCAGCAAAAGATGCAATGAACTGAAAACCGTCAAAATAAGAAACCATAAGAGGAGAGCCTATGGATTCCACATCAGCAAGCGTGTGAACAGTCTTCAACACGGGGTTGTATTGTACAACCTTACTTAATAAGTCGATTATCATAAAACAATCCTCTTCTCTTTCTCCCAAAATAATAGACCAAACACACGGACGAATCCTCCATGTTCTAGGGAATGGCATCATAATGTCATCAAGATTAACAATGTACTTTACCGACCATTCAGAATAAGCATTCCTCATCTCATAAACATTCAATTGTTGAGAATGAGCACAATCCTTACCAAGAAGAAGCAAACAACCACGAGACTCAAACATCTTAGATTGAAAATGTGACTTCCCATCAAAGGTTACGGGGAGTTCTACTTTGGTTAAAACCGGCTGCTCATTCTCGATATCTAACTTAAAATGCAAAGTCTTCGCCCTAAACACATTGTTAATATTTAGCCAGTGAATGGCCTCATTCCAATACACCCCTTCCTTAAAACCTTCAAAGCTAGAGACACGAAAGTTATCGCCACAAACACTCCAACCGCCTGTTTCTGAAGAGTATGTGTGTACTTGAATGGGAGAACCAAATTCATCATCATCATCATCATCATCATAATCATCATCATCATCATCATCATCATCATTCCGTAGCGGCACAGGCTGAATGACTTTGTAGTGAGGTGATTTTGTGGGATCAAAAGCCAATCTTGCGCTACTAACGGGTGAATTTGCAGGTATCATCTTAAACTGATTAATTGTTGGATTGTAAACATAATACTTATAAGGATAGATACAACATAAAAGCAAACCATTGCACGACTGCAAAATCTCAACACGCCCAAGTGGTGCCTCTGACCCTAAAGTAAACCCAATTTTAGATGGAATCCGGATATCAAAGGACTCGAAATTATATTCAAACCTTTTCATTCCAACATTAATTCTTCGGGTAAGGAGACCGAAAGGAGGATCAATGTTTTGGATTTTACGTCTACTCGTAATGAAATCAGGGGATGTGATAATTTTTAACCAGTGTTTGGATACGGATTTAAACAGAATAAGTGATAGTACAGGTAAGCGGAGTAAGATTTCAACCAAAAGGTCAGAATTAGATAAAACGGAAGTTACCGATGAAAGTATTTTGGTGTTTCCGGTACCTTTGATAAGCTTTTTAGATGCTTCGTCTTTATCATCACCGGCAACCATTTCTATGGAGAAAGTAAAACCCCCAATGAAACCCTAGTCTTTGGTTTTCCCCCAAATTTATTTTAAGGTCATCGAAAAAAAAATTTGGGCTGCCACTTCTTTTTGTTGGAATAGGTCCAAATAATAAATAATACTTTTGGGCCTTACGTTTTTGAAACGAAAATGATTTTGAAACATGGAGATCTCTGAAGTTTGAATGAACATGACCGGTCATGTTTTCTCACACACAAAATAGCGAGACCTACAATAATCTTTTATTTGTGAGAAAATATGACCGGTCATGTTCATCCAAACTTTAGAGGATCTCAATCTGAGTTTGAAGTATTAATATGAGAACTGTTTTAGCGTCAATGTATAAAACGGTACAAGTGTAACATTTATCCTTCACTTATTTCAATTACCTCAATTCTTTCGTAACTCATGAACATAAGCGAAAAGAAAAAATAAATGATTGTTTTGCCTAATAAGTACGCCTATTTGTGTGCCTACTAATTTGATTGGTTTATNTATTCCACATTGATTTTGAATTACAAAACGGAAAACATAACAACACAATGCTTCTAAAAGACAATCAGCAAGTTTGAAAATCGTACCAGAAACAGAAAGCAGAATTAGACTTCAGCAAAAGATGCGATGAACTGAAAACCGTCAAAATTAGAAACCATAAGAAGAGAGCCTATGGATTCCACATCAGCAAGCGTGTGAACAGTCTTTAACACGGGTTTGTATTGTACAACCTTACTTAATAAGTCGATTATCATAAAACAATCCTCTTCTCTTTCTCCCAAAATAATAGACCAAACACACGGGCGAATCCTCCATGTTCTAGGGAATGGTATCATAATGTCGTCGAGATTAACAATGTACTTTACCGACCAATCAGAATAAGCATTCCACATCTCATAAACATTCAACTGTTGAGAATGAGTACAGTCCTTACCAAGAAGAAGCAAACAACCATGAGACTCAAACATCTTGGATTGAAAATGTGACTTCCCATCAAAGGTTACAGGGAGTTCTACTTCGGTTAAAACCGGCTGCTCATTCTCGATATCTAACTTAAAATGCAAAGTCTTCGCCCTAAACACATTGTTAATATTTAGCCAATGAATGGCCTCATTCCAATACACCCCTTCCTTAAAACCTTCAAAGCTAGTGACACGAAAGTTATCGCCACAAACACTCCAAACGCCTGTTTCTGAAGAGTATGTGTGTAGTTGAATGGGAGAACCAAATTCATCATCATCATCATCATCATCATCATCATTCTGTAGCAGCACAGGCTGAATGACTTTGTAGTGAGGTGATTTTGTGGGATCAAAAGCCAATCTTGCGCTACCGGGTGATTTTGCAGGTATCATCTTAAACTGATTACTAGTTGGATTGTAAACATAATACTTATAAGGATAGATACAACATAAAAGCAAACCATTGCAAGACTGCAAAATCTCAACACGCCCAAGTGGTGCCTCTGACCCTAAAGTAAACCCAATTTTAGATGGAATCCGGATATCAAACGACTCGACATTATATTCAAACCTTTTCATTCCAACATTAATTTGCCGGGTAAGGAGACCGAAAGGAGGATCAATGTTTTGGATTTTGGTTCTACTCGTAATGAAATCAGGGGATGTGATAATCTTTAACCAGTGTTTGGATACGGATTTAAACAAAAGGAGTGAGAGTACAGGTAAGCGGAGTAAGATTTCAACAAAAAGGTCAGAATTAGATAAAACGGAAGTTACCGATGATAAAGAATTAGCTGAAAATGCAGCATAAGCATAACTATAACCTGTCCACGAAGCTAGTCGATGTTGACATTATGTAATCATAAGTGTAGCTGAAGTTGTACAAAGGAATGCAGCTGAAAGAAGGTTAAAAAGGCCTTAGCGTCGTCGACTTGTTATTATAACCATAATATCTCTATGCAAATGAGTATTAAACTAGAGCAAACATGAAACTTTCCATATTAAAGACAACTTATGTGAAACATAGTTTTTAAAATTCTTTAGACAGATGAAATTTCACCTGTCAGAAACGAAAGCAAAACGTTCATTAGAAGGATCCATGAGTGCATGTCGAAGTAAAATAATCTCAGCTTGTATCATGGTTGCTTCTCCCCAATATATCTACAAAGAGGCATATTAGTAAGTAGTAACATTTTAGCAGGCACTAAGATTAGGGTACACTTCGAAGCCCCTCAAACTAGCCAAGAGACACAAACAGATTAACATAAGAAATTTGCATTGATTTAAGGGAATAGGTAAGAATAACCTGTATGCTATTATTAACTTGACGGTCCCAAAAATAACGAGATCTTGTTGTCAATCAGTTAAGTAGAAAACCGGGCCTAGAATGAACGTAAATTGAAAATCGATTTTCATTCTCTCCCTGCAGAGGAACCAAAATTTCTTAAATGAAAGAACTAAGAACATACATATAGTTACAATGACATTTTATTAGTATTTGTAGTGACCCCAAAGCCGAAANAATAACCTGTATGCTATTATTAACTTGACGGTCCCAAAAATAACGAGATCTTGTTGTCAATCAGTTAAGTAGAAAACCGGGCCTAGAATGAACGTAAATTGAAAATCGATTTTCATTCTCTCCCTGCAGAGGAACCAAAATTTCTTAAATGAAAGAACTAAGAACATACATATAGTTACAATGACATTTTATTAGTATTTGTAGTGACCCCAAAGCCGAAAGCAATGGACTACTCGGATATCCTTCAGGTTCACTTAAAACCATGGTGGAAGGGTACTAGTCACCCACGGAAGCAAGGGGAATAAGTAAATTATTTTGGGGAGTTTTATTGGTTCACTTGTTTAAATTTTTTGGGAGTTTTATTCAAAATTTGATGTTTTTATATTGTATAATCAAGGGGTACTTCATATATATCCCTCAAAAGTATCATAATTGCATATATATCCAACCAAAATCTATAATTGCATTTATATCTTTTTAAAGCTTTAAAATTATCAAATATATCCAAATGATTATTTTAAATGTACTTAATAGAAAAGATGTATGATAAATATAATTGATATATGAAATGACGATTACATTTTTTCCCCCTACAATTACAAAATATCATTTTATTGGTTTGAATTTTATTATGTCATTTGATCTATATATATAGGAGTTTACGTTTAGATGGAATTATGGATGGTGCAGTTGATATTCTCATTCAAGATTCATCGATACCGAACACGATTGAGTCACCTAACATGGTTGCTCTTTCTTTTCTTAAAAAATGGTTAAAGGATATTTTGCAATTGTGAAAAAAATTAATATGAATAAGGGTATAATCATCATTTTAAATATATTTAAAATAATCATTTGCATATATTCGATAATTTTAAGGTTTTGGAAGGATATTTATGTAATTATTAGTTTTGGTTGGATTTATATGCAATTATGAAGATTTGGAAGGATATATATATGCAATTCCCCCTAATCAATATGCCAAATATTTATCAGATGATTGATAAATAAAGTCTATAATATAAAAATTGGTAAAAAAGTAGCTTTTGTAACGTGTTACATTTTGTGCATGCGTTTTGAATTTATTATTAAATTTGTTTTTAATAAACTTTAGGATAATATACAAATTTGACAAGTAGCTTTGCCATATTAGAGAACTGTTCCCCAAATAGTTTAATACTATGAATAGGGCATCCTTTATTAACGCTTTCATACTGTTAAACTCCTTTAACGCGTCAGATTCAGTTGTTAGTTTACGCGGCAGTTGACTGTTTTCCAAAGTTAAAGCATTAAGCTGCTTTTCAAGCTTGTAATCCACACACTGAGCCTCTCATTGATCATCTTGACAATTTCTGACAAACATTTTGATATTATAACCGAAGGAATCTCAACAAGCTTTTGGGCCAAAACATGCAGGAGTACCTAGCTACCATTGATTTATCAATCTTTGACAACAAAGGGTGAGTTTCGAAAAGTTTAGATTCTTGGATTCGAGCTACATCATATGTCTCATCATTGATCCGGTTTCTAACACAATCATAACGAAGGCCAACATTGACATCATTTGCGTTAAGTTTCTCAAGTAGCTCATCGGGGGATTTTGGTGTTTCCGGTACCTTTGATAAGCTTTTTAGATGCTTCGTCTTTATCATCACCGGCAACCATCTCTGATGAACTTCCGGCAACCATTTCTACGGAGAAAGTAAAACCCCAATGAAACCCTAGTCTTTGGTTTTCCCCCAAATTTATAAGGTCATCGAAAAAAAAAATTGGGCTGCCACTTCTTTTTGTTGGAATAGGTCCAAATAATAAATAATACTTTTGGGCCTTACGTTTTTGAAACGAAAATGATTTTGAAACATCGAGATCCTCTAAAGTTTGGATGAACATGACCGGTCATGTTTTCTCACACACAAAATAGCGAGACCTACAATAGNTGGTTTTCCCCCAAATTTATAAGGTCATCGAAAAAAAAAATTGGGCTGCCACTTCTTTTTGTTGGAATAGGTCCAAATAATAAATAATACTTTTGGGCCTTACGTTTTTGAAACGAAAATGATTTTGAAACATCGAGATCCTCTAAAGTTTGGATGAACATGACCGGTCATGTTCATCCAAACTTTAGAGGATCTCAATCTGATTTTGAAATATTAATATGAGAACTGTTTTAGCGTCAATGTATAAAACGGTACAACTGTAACATTTATCCTTCACTTATTTCAATTACCTCAATTCTTTCCTAACTCACGAACATAAGCGAAAAGAAAAAATAAATGATTGTTTTGCCTAATAATTACGCCTATTTGTGTGCCTACTAATTTGATTGGTTTATTAAAAAACATTTTGTAAAATTTTGAAGAGATAAAATAAACCATATTTCAATTTCAAGATAGTATTCATTATGGATTAGTATTCACCTAATGCTAAAGGCTCTCCAAAAGTCTAGGGCAGTCGCCTGTTAAGTGCACTTAAACCACCACAATAGACAATCTCCGCACGTACAACGCAATATCAGTTTGTAACCCTTTCACCACGAGTATTGAACGTTTTGAATTCTTAGATCAATGCAAAATAAAAGCCCAAAAAATTTCTTCCACACAAGTTAGCACGCTCTTGAGTAAATGAACAAAAGAAACTGCAAATAACACCCATATACATCAAGGATTTCAACTCACAAACCAAATATGGAAACTCAACAAAAAAATTATGTGTCCAACATATTAATACTTCAGAAATAATCTTCCAAACAAGAATGTGTATCAAGCAAATGACTTATTAACAAACTGGAAGTTGCATCACAGGCTTGTAAATCTAACCACATCCTAATTCCTTAAGTAGAGGATTCTTAAGAAATAGTAATACTATCACCTTGTAAACCAAAAAACTTATGGAAGGACTTAACTTCCAATTCCATCAAGATTTCATAAACCAAACGCCCCATTAGGGGTTCAGTTACAATAGTAAGAAAACCTGTATAACAATTTCAACCCAACATAAGATGAAGTATATTTCAAAAAAAAAAAAAAAAAAAAAAAAAAAAAAAAAAAAAAAAAAAAAAAAAAAAAAAAAAAAAAANGCACTTAAACCACCACAATAGACAATCTCCGCACGTACAACGCAATATCAGTTTGTAACCCTTTCACCACGAGTATTGAACGTTTTGAATTCTTAGATCAATGCAAAATAAAAGCCCAAAAAATTTCTTCCACACAAGTTAGCACGCTCTTGAGTAAGAAACTGCAAATAACACCCATATACATCAAGGATTTCAACTCACAAACCAAATATGGAAACTCAACAAAAAAATTATGTGTCCAACATATTAATACTTCAGAAATAATCTTCCACACAAGAATGTGTATCAGGCAAATGACTTATTAACAAACTGGAAGTTGCATCACAGGCTTGTAAATCTAACCACATCCTAATTCCTTAAGTAGAGGATTCTTAAGAAATAGTAATACTATCACCTTGTAAACCAAAAAACTTATGGAAGGACTTAACTTCCAATTCCATCAAGATTTCATAAACCAAACGCCCCATTACGGGTTCAGTTACAATAGTAAGAAAACCTGTATAACAATTTCAACCCAACATAAGATGAAGTATATTTCAAAAAAAAAAAAAAAAAAAAAAAAAAAAAAAAAAAAAAAAAACACCAAAATATCATAACACGAGTCAAATATAAATGAATCAAGCCTGATGCTAAATGTTGAGGATCCAAATCGAGATAGAATCACTATTAAGAGCCAAATGTAATGCATTTTTCTTAGCGACAGTTTCTCATAACAAGTTTTTTAACATAACAATCTCTCTTACTAATATTACATAGAAAATTCCATAGATGACAGGTATCTTTCCTCTCATGCAGGTACCTTCATGTTCGGAACTTGAAATGTAGGATAATCGATTAGCTTTAGACCTGAATTACAGGTTAATCTATAAAGCTTAGTACTTAGTGAGTTCATAACTTTAATACACTCTTTAATATGGGTCTTTTTGTTAAAAAAAATAAAAATAAATAAATAAATAAATAAATTATCACGTTTCAAGTTGCTCTTCACAAGCTTATGAGTTATGTATAATTTTTAGGTAGTTTGCTACTAATTAGTTTCCACCATGGTTTTAAATTTATCTGAAAGTGCTATTAAACCAACTTGTTGTTCAGGGCATAACGTGTTACAAATAGAAACATAGCAATGGAATTTAACTTGGGGTTTTTGTCGAAAAATTAGTCTGCATCAGACCTGCAAGCTCATGGTAAATTATGTTGAAGTGTTGCTGCTAACTTTCAACCACTATATTAGTGAGTAGAATGCGTGCAGCTTCAACATAATGTGCGGTTAGCAATAACGCCATGAAAAAATATTAAAATTTAAGCACATGTTTGATGTAGTGACATCGTATTAACTATTAACACAAGATTGCTTACATAGTCATTGTTACAAAACATAATGGAAATCCAGTAAACTATACGTAGAAACCGAAATAACCGGAAATTAAAAGAATTATCATATAAAATACAGATCCTAGCCTCTTCATAATGAAAATTGAGTGTAAACATGATTTTTTTTTTATTTCCCAGTATCGATAGAATGAGCACTGTTCATTGATTGTTCCCATGTTAGCAAAAAATAAGATTGCTTACAAAGTCATTGTTACAAAACATAATGAAAATCCAGAAAATTATACGTAGAAACTGAAATAACCAGAAATTAATTGAATTATCATATAAAATACATATCCTAGCCATTGATTGTTCCCATGCTAGCAAACATATTGTCATTGATGACCTGTTAAGACAAAACAAGTCCCAGGTCAACTCATTTATAAGTAGATCTGTCAAAATTCAAAAAAATGAATACAAAAGGTATTTCCTTGAGTAATTAATGAAGTATCAATAGGTTGAAACTTGCATTAAATACTTGTAAACACCATAACACAATTCCTAGAGGTATACAATCAATAGCAAAGGGAAATCAAGAAGTACAGCAGCAAAGGTGAACGGAATTTTTTTCAATTATGTAGGCCATTTTTGTCAGACCGTTTACAATTCTACAAATCTTATTAAGTGCAAAGATATAGCTAACTAAATACCTGATGACATTAAATTTAAGCCATCGGAATCCCTCAAAACCAAACATCCCCTTATGGTTTTACAATTACTACAGGTTACATTTATATAAGTAGAGAACGGGCTTAAAGTAAGTCCCACTAAACAGAAGGAAGAAGAATAGTATAGTCAAAGAAGGACACAAAACTAGCTATGACTGGTTACATTTAGACAAACCAAAAAGAACGATATAATCACTATTAAGAGTCAAATATGCAACTATCTATACATTTTTCCATTATAACCTCATCCTTTTCCTCACATGTTTGAAACGTTTTAATTTGAGAGTGCAGAAAAACTAGGAGTTAACACAGCTGAGATTTGTTCCAAGTTTGATTATAACACTTCTTTAGCGTTTTACAGTTACAAGAGAAACTTTTACAAGTAGAAAATAGGAAGACAATATTTCCAGCCAAACAGGTCGATGAAACATTTTAGTTAGAAAAGGGACCAAAATGAGAGCTAACACCAACTTAAGACCATTGTTTTAAGTTGATTATAAAAGTTATTATGTCTCTTTGTCGATGGAAGATCCAAAATGGGCTTCACTAAATCAGAGGAGCAAAAATTCATACAATACATCCTCAACAGTATAACTAAGTGAGTAGTGACAGGACATTATCATGTACAAGAATCATACCTGAAACAGAAAGCATAATCACACACTAGCAAAAGATGCAGTGAACAAAAAGCTACCAAAAAGGAACATGAATGGCAACTTACGGAAACTTTTCAACACGATATTGTATAGGAAACCTTTTGACCTATTTCAATCACCAAAAATGAATCATCGGTTCTTTCTACTAGTGCAATACACCAGACACCCGAACGAATCGTCCATTTTTCGGGAATTGGCCTCATAATGTCATCAACATTAACAATGTACTTAATAGACCATTGATGTGCGGGATTGCGACCACGCACTAGGGTTTTACCTCTCAAGGGATCTTGAGAAGCTTGCAATCTCCACCAGGCAGTGTACCTGATCGATGTAGTATAGTGTAGCGGCAAGTACCGGGGGATTGATCGTTCTCTGCGGGAATAGTGTCGTTAGGATTGAAAAGCTACTCTAATAAGTCTAGGGGTGAGGGAAGATTCTTTTTTGTATTTTATTATTTTAGGAAAGCAAGTAAAAATCTCGGGTTTTGAATGAGTGGGCGGAATTAGTTGCTAGTCAACTAACCCAAATAACTACTAATGCAAATAAAATAAAATAAAATGAAAGTAAATGTTTGTGAAAACTATATGGAAAGAAATGTGTTTACTTAGATTTCCTTACTCCCTAACTATCTTTTACCGATTGATTAGTGTGTATTAATTGCGTGGATGACGGATTGTATTCCTTAATACCATTCGTAGGGGTGTGTACGGACTTCCCCTAACTCTATGAGCTCCTACTTCACTCCTATGTCGAGCCGGCTAAGAAGCTCCTAACATGGGATCACTAGAATTCGCTCATGCATTAAATACAATCAAATAACCTTAGTACACCTTGGTTCAGGTTTCTTAAGACGTTCAAGCATGTTACTAACCGGAAGTCTGCCAGTTTTCTTAAACCTAACATCGATAATCACCCATCCAATACAATTAAAAACACACCATTCAATCAATAATCAATAGTTAGGTTTCATTAGTTCTAAGCAAACACAAAGAAAACCTAGCCTAGCATGTTAAATAAAAGACAAGCGTAAGATAGAATCAAACAACACATAGACATATTGAATGATTAATTGATTACTTATCTTCAATGTAACATGAGAGATCCAAGGGTATAAAACCCTTAAAAAAGCTGCAAAATTCGTCTAGGGTTTCTCTCTAAAAAGTTCCACCAAAAGTTCCACATTATGACTATTTATGCGAATATATATAGAAAAACAGATCTGACGGCGTCACGTTATAGCCTTGACGCCGTCACCTCGCCGTGGTTAAGGTTCCTTGATGGCCTTCTTGACGCCGTCCCTCTTTAATCTGTTCTGGCTTATCAAGGCTTGACGCCGTCAGCTCCAAGCTTGACGCCGTCAAGGGTACTATTCAGCAGATTTTTGGCACTTTGTCGAATTCTTCACTTTTATGCTCCAAAAACGTCCAAAATGCTTCCTTTTCCAGAATTTCACTCCAAAATACCTAAAATGCCAAAAGGAACGATTTAGGGCGATATTTGATCAAATAAATACGATTTAGGGCTTAAATGACCCCCGAAAAGCGGTACACTTTCCGCCTTATCAAATACCCTTACACTTGAGATTTGCTCGTCCTCAAGCAAA
>LBNU01038206.1:81354-95329 GCA_014162995.1 Artemisia annua | reverse complement strand
ATACCTTTTGTTTTCCCCAATGCACCCTATGATATTCTTTGTTCCTTATCTTTTGCTTCGTTTATATATATCTGTTCACTGGGCTTTTTAAGCTCAGCCGCATTTCTTTTCTCATGCGGCAGGTTTAGTAGGAAGCTGGGTTATGGACGAAGGCTTTGTTTTTGGGCTTAGAAGACTTCACCCTGTTAGACATTTGCTGGACTTAGAGACGCTTAGAAGTAGACTTGTTTTGGGCTTAGTTTTGTTGTTACCCTTTTGTATTTTGTTTAGTTTTTTTTTCCCTTGTAACCTTTGTATACTTTGTATTGGAAATGTATCTCCGTTTCGCTTGTGTTCTGATTTGACTCCATAATGTTACACTTTAGCCCTTCTCAGGTTGGGGTGTTACAATTATGGTATCAGAGCCAGGTTTGGATCGGCTGATGCAACGTCTGTAGAGCTTAGGCTATGACCTGTGAGTTTTGGACCATTAGGCTTCCACTGTATGAACATAGGAAACCGCCTCGAGAACTTTAGGAATTCCTTTTATGAACATAAGTTTCGACCAGTAAGGAATGGGTAGACTTTAAGAGATTCTGCTTATGTATCTTTGCTTCCGCATCACTCTGATTCGTGCCTTACATTTAGTTATGCCATTTGGAAATCATTCTTTTGGAGTTAGAGATTTTGCACCATCTAAGTTTACCACTAGAAAGTTTGAAGGCATTTAAGATTGGATGATAATGAATAATGCTATTTTTATTTTATCTTCGATCCCTAATCTATTTGTTAATCCTTTTGACATCTATTTGGGCGTTCTGAGAATCTACATGGCGATGACGTGTTTGATGCACTCTATTTTTTTCGTATCTTACTTTTGGTAAATCCTCTGTAAGTTTTCTGATGTTATTTGATTTTGTTTTACTCATTCTTTCCATCTTTTAGAAGTCGGGTGGTGTTTAACCACGAGTATAAGAGTATTTCCTTTCACTTTAAACGATAAGTGTTTGCTAGATTGATCTGCTTTCTTTGGAAAGTCAACTTCGATTTGATCCTGATATGAGTTTTGATTGTTCAAGCATTCGAGATACTGACGATTGTTCTGCTATGTCTCCCTGGGATGTTTTGAACTTTTTGAAAATCCTCTACCGTGATTTCCAATCATTGAACTTTTGCTACCTTTATTGCTTTGGAGACCCGTACGTTACTTTCGCGGTTATGAAATTCTCTTGTACCTATTCTGTCAACCGAGGGATGAACATTTTCGTGTGAATTATTTTGGCACCCTGGAATTTCGGATATGATTTTTGTGTTGAACCACCAAGTTCCCGCCGGAGGATGGAGATGGATAGAACCTGAAGAGGAAGAACAACGGTGACTACCTGAAGAGTTGGTGACTTTCCTCGCAAGGCGGAAGAGTGGACGAGCAGAACGCATTAACCTGGTCAAGACGGTGAACCTGAAGCTGATGAAGACATACAGTCTCACTTCCCAATTCATCTTGGTTGTACTAAGATGAATTAAGAGTGGAAGCAGACTGGATGATGAGGAGATTGAAGACCGTACCAGAGACTCACATTGCTCAGTCACATTCCAAGAAGAAACTTCAGAAGGCTTGAGGAACCAAACTCAAGTTGATGATTTCGTTTCACTCTCAGATTTGAAGATGGACAAAGACTGACTACTCGGACATAAGAAGATTCTGAAAAGATGAATTCTTGAAAAGAACCTTATGATGGAGAAATTGATGCCTTAGCGACATGTTTCCTTTTGATGATGATTGTTTGGTTTTATTACGTCTTTCTGAGCTTCGCTTGTTTTGTCGACCTCGTTTTGTTATTTTTTTTGAATAGGGCTAACCCAGGAGTTAGTTGGACTGTTAGGTGGATTTGTAGATTTGTTTCACTGATTGAGATAAAGTATGATCGTCATGAGGGCATATTTATATGATGCTAGTATTATGACGTCTGGCCAACGTGATAATACTTACATCATATAACGTGCACTTGTTGTGTTCATAGGATGTCTTGAGAAGTGCCTTAGAGAAGCCTTAGACTTCTGTTCCGTTGGCGACTATCTGCGATTAGTAAGATTTTAGGTTCTTTCGACCTATACGTTTGATCTGCCTTATCGCCGTACGATTTGATATGTTTAGATCCTCGAGATATGGTTGTTGATCTCTATATTTCGATAACGATCTTAGGTTTCGTTGTAGAGCTTTCTACCGTCCGATGTCACCGATTGAATTGTTTTCTATTAGTATGTATGCCATTGTTCATATGGAGGGGTACACATATGTTTTACTACTCATACGTTTCGCGTCTGTGAGACCGTTGCATTATGAATTGTTTGAATAAGGATCGGAAACATATGGAACCGAATCTGGATTGTATACGAGAATGCTTGGGATGGTTATTTTTGAGGCATGATAGTTTGAGAAACTGGAAGAGTAACATTTTGTGAGTTAGTCCTCGATTATTGGACCGTTTGAGATTCTTGTACGTTTCGGGGAAGGTTTCCGATCGTCTGACTCTACCTACTCAGCTGTCGCATGTCCATAACGTATTCCGTGTATCTCTTTCGAGGGGATATCCCTACCATTCTCAGCATGCGACATCCCGTTCATTTGATTTGACAGCACCTGATATGTTCCTTTTGTGTGAAACAGAAAACATCTTATAGCGAAAAGATAGGTCATGAGAAACCAAGTTTTCATTTCTTTGTGTAGTTTGATCAGTCTCCGCATCGTTTTCATTTCAATTTCGCGGACGAAATTTTCTTTTGGAGAGGAAGAATTGTAAAACCCAGGTTTTCTGAACGCGTAAAATACCCAAAATACCCTTCAATTTTGAATTTTTGAAGAACGTATAGTTACATATAACCTAAAGTATTGAAAACATTAAATCTCGAACATTTCCCAATCTAATAAACCTTTAATACTTTTGATAAAATTTAAAGTTACAAGACTTGTATAAAGCTATACATATACACGATTTAATGGAATGCATGGACCAAATATTTGATGTTGTGCACAAGTGAACTTTAACCAAGAGCTAGTTCAAATTCATGATTGGATATAAATTTGGATGGGATCAATTTAATCCCATAAAAATTCGGTACTAACCCAAGATAACCAAATCACAAAAACGGTTTTTCCGATTTCTTTAATACCGAATATCCGCCTTTATTTTATCACACAGAAAACTATAACATTTACTACTTAAAAAAAAACATAAAGAAAATCCCATTAGGCTGCTACTACCTTTTGTTCCTGTTCCATTCGAATCAAGTACAAGAAGGGGGGGTCTTGGTCGTGCCTATATTTCTGTTTGAAGGGGTGTTGATAGTGGGCTATATATATACCAGGTTCAAGGGTCGTTTGGTTCGACTTGTTGTTGGTTCGTTGGTCCTTGTTTTCTTCTTCCAGTCACGCATTGAGGGTAATCCGAATCACCATTATTCATTTTACTTTTTTATTTTTATTTATTTATTTATTTATTTATTTTTCGTTTTGAATCTGTTTACACGTGCCTCCTCACATAAATAAGAATCAACCATAATTTTGTATCTATGAAACTCGCATGAAACTACCATAAGAATGTCACATAAATACTATATGAATCAGCTAGAAATCTGCTTGTGTACTTGCGAACGAGCTCGCATAAAACCACGGCTTTTGACACATGGAATAACGAGTTTAGTGAGCCTAATTAAACCGACCCAAACTTAATAAAATCTACTACATATACGTATTGGAAAGGGTAAAAACATGTTTGGTTTTTCTTTGTTCGAATGGTGTAAAACACAATACGGCACGATTTGATTTTTTTTTAAACAAATAAAGAAGGGTATCACGTATCATGTCTAGTCTTTGTTCGAAATCGTTTTTCGGTAATACTACATACTACTACGCATGATTTTGCATGGGGTCTTTAGTTTAGTAAAGTTAGTCTTAATTATGAGTATTTTAGAGCATGCATTGTTATAAATGGTTCTTATATATTAACATGTAATGTATTAATGTATACAGTAACTATAAAGCGTGTGTACATTTTGATCCTTGGATAGTAATGACTTTAGATTCGAAACTATTTTGGTAATCAATAAGTAATGATTTACGGTTTAGCCTCTAATGATTTTAATAAGATTATGGAGTCGTTTTGGTTTTGGCCTTCGATAAGGTGTCGTGTAGACACATGGATGCGAGTCGTGTAAGCATACATGTGAATAATTGTATTTTCGGTCGTCACGGTCTAAATTGATGTCAGATATATGTATAAATAAATTATGAACGACGGGTCTAAAATTATTCTTTTAAGCTAAATTATAATATAAACCTTAAAATAATTTTTGACATTTTTAATATTAAAGTTTGATAATTTACATTTTAGACCCTAAGCTTATAATATGGATATTTTAAGACTCAACCTATTATATTGGTCATTTTAACCTTAAATATTATAAATTGTCCATTATAACTATAAAGTATTAAATTACTAATTCGGGGAATTTACTAAATCGGGAAACTTACTAAATATGGAAATTTACTAATTTGGGAAAGCTGCTATAAATGGAAAGATAACTAAAAGAAGTAACTTGAGAAATTCGGACTCGTCTTGATTCGTATTCATTATCTTCTAGGTTTGGTGAAGCGGGAGTGATCCTTCTATCATTGTTTATTTGATCTTGCTTTTGCATTTGGACTGAGGTACAGATATTCTGACCTTCTCACAGGTTTCTCATGAACTCTTGCTTATCTGACCCTTTGATTTGTGAACCTTTGCTATGCTTCCCTTCTATTTGTGAACTTTTGTTATGACCCTTTTGAATTAAACCTTTGCTATAAACCTTTGATTTTGAACCTTTGATTTTGAACTCTGATTTTTGAACTCTGGACCTTTTGACATGAACCTTTGCTATGCACTTGGGATTATGATATTTTGATTTGACCTAGACTTTGTTATTTGATTTGCCTTTGACCCTTTAGTATTATACCCGAGCATTTTCCTCGCCATGAAGGTAACATGGCACCGTGGCATTGATGCACAAATGTCATGACTCCAGTGTGATCGAGTGATGTTCCACACCGTCCCTTTGTTTGATCTGCAGTTGGTTTGGGTAGGGGCGTATGGATGCATCCTAGATTTGATTTGTTTTGCTACTACATTTGGTTTGGTGACTGGTGCTGTGTGCAATACACGCCTTTCACATTATTTGGGAGTTGATCACTCCATGGTTACTATGCTGAAGACTTTGATTTGTTTTGTTTTGGCTCGTGGTAGAATGCTAATATAACCTAACTTTTGTCTTATACTTATCATCCTTATTATACCTTTTGTTTTCCCCAATGCACCCTATGATATTCTTTGTTCCTTATCTTTTGCTTCGTTTATATATATCTGTTCACTGGGCTTTTTAAGCTCAGCCGCATTTCTTTTCTCATGCGGCAGGTTTAGTAGGAAGCTGGGTTATGGACGAAGGCTTTGTTTTTGGGCTTAGAAGACTTCACCCTGTTAGACATTTGCTGGACTTAGAGACGCTTAGAAGTAGACTTGTTTTGGCTTAGTTTTGTTTAGTCTTCTTTTTCCCTTGTAACCTTTGTATACTTTGTATTAGAAATGTATCTCCGTTTCGCTTGTGTTCTGATTTGACTCCATAATGTTACACTTTAGCCCTTCTCGGGTTGGGGTGTTACAAAAGAGGTCTTTACAAAAGGGTTATAATAAGGTGTAGGGATATGATAAACACGGATTTGTTGGATAAGGGATATTTTACTGGTGGCGAGTTAAAGATCTTGACTAATCACATGTACAATATGGCGTTGCTAAGCCAAGACTAGAATCGACTTAAGCTAATTCAAAAACTAATAAACATAAAATAAACATAAAAAAGAAACGGGATGGTAGTCCGTATGTTTTTTTTTCTACTTTCTTTTTCTCATTTTTTTTCTTTTTCTTGATTTTTCGATTTTTTTTTACATACATTCTTGCCCTACCATCCAAAATAATACATCATAGGAGCCTCGGTTCTCCCCTTACACTTGAACTTTTACATACTTTACAAATAACTAATCTAATGACTCGAATTAAGATATTCGAAACACTTGGAGTACTTTTAAAATATTTAGCACATATGGGGGTAATAATGTTGTTCTTCCCCATTACTCCATTACACTAGTACTTTACCCATGAGTCCCAATCGTCCCAAAACAATATGTACAAGGATATGACTCGAATTAGCAACCATGTAATCAATTAGATAATTAACTAAGGGTTTAACAAATGTTGTCACAATAATGCACTAAAGATGAGTGCATACAAGGTAGGCTAAGGCGATTTGGGTGTACATTTAAGTGGGGTGTAACAAATTCTTCCTTTAAGTAAAATGCTTAAAGTTAGAAACGAAAAGATACGCTCGGAGGGGTGTACTAGGGGTATCGTGTACCAAAAATGGGTACAACGCTAAGGGTGTGGGAGAATTACTTGACCAATGTAGTCAAAGTAATTATAACAAAAATACATGTGTAAAACAATGGTTAATCCTAATGCCTCTAATCATGTAGTAAATCTAACTACACGAATGTAGTCTCACTTGTGGATTCGGGATGGTCCTATCGCAAGTTCTAGAATCTAAGTGCTACCGGTACACACACAAACATTAAAGATGAATGTTTTTCCTACCATTTCTAGGGGCGAACCTCACATATTTGGGGTGGAAAATTTTTTAGTGGTACGGTTTTGTGCTAGTCATATAATTTCCTATCCATGAGACGCTCATTAAGACCAAAGTTTTACTCCTAAATGTTGTAAAAAATTTAAATTTGACACTAAAATTGCCCTAACAGGTATTTATCTCAGTTTTATTACACATCTACCTTTAAATAAACAAAAATCAAGCGTAATTGCATTCTCTAAGGTATCGTAATTTACCCCCCCTTACACTTAAGATGAACATTGTCCCCAATGTTCAAATAATAAGATGTAAAAGTAAATAAGGTAATAGAATGAAATCAAATACTCCCCTGATTCGCTTGGTGGATAAAGGGGTAACATGGTTAGATCTTATTCCAAGAAAATGAACGCTCAAAGCTTCCCTTCCGAAATATAAATCATCTTCTTGTCCAATATAACCTGTTAAACCTGAGAAAACAAACACGAAACCGGCATAACATCGGCGGGATAAATCTGTATAAGGATATAATGCTTGTGGAATGAATATTTTTTAGATTCCTGGAGTTTATAAGTTAGAGATTTTATAAAGCATTTTATGATTCCGGAAGAAAAACAAAACTTTCAAAAATTCCAGAAAATTGAACCTGACGCCGTCAGCCTGGGGCTTGACGCCGTCAGAAGTGATCTGACAGATTTCTCATGTTAAGTTTCCGGAAAATTTCTGGAAAAACTCAATTCTTACTTCCTGGAAATCCTGCAAAATATCATTATGACTCGATACAAGCATTTGACTTAAACAATTACTAATATGTATGCTAATTTAATATTGTCATGATTCATGTTCATTTGTTCTTATAAACCGATTTAGATTTTCCTTACACTTATCTTTTGCAAAATACCTTTATATGTAGTTAAGACGAAGTTAAAAATAAAATAAAGCATTTTCACAATTTAGAAACATGAATCAATAACAATAAAAATAAAACATACATACGGAAGCAAATAACATCAAACAAACAAACACACAAAGCTTGGGTTGCCTCCCAAGAAGCGCTTTTCTTTATTAACGAGTCTTGTAGCTAGACTCAAAGTCGGTCTATCATACTTCATCATCAAGAGTTATGTCTTCCTCATTGATCATTTCATTATTATTCTCTTGATAATGCTTGACTCGTTGTATATTCACGGTGAATTCCTTATCCTCATCGTCTACCAACACAACGGCTCTGGTTTTATAGGAGTTCCTTACAGTAAAAGGCCCATACCATCTAGATTTAAGTTTTCCAGGAAATAACCTTAAACGAGAATTATATAATAGGACTTAGTCTCCCTCAGAAAATTTCTTGGGTTTATTAATCCGTTGGTCATGCCATCCTTTTGCCCTTTCTTTGTATGTAATGGAGGATTCATAAGCCTCCAATCTCAATTCATCGAGCTCTTGGAGCTGTAAAAATCTATTTGATCCCGCAACCGTATAGTCCAAATTACAAGCCTTAAGCGCCCAGTACGCTTTGTGTTCCAGTTCTACCAGAAGATGACATGCCTTGCCATATACCATACGGAACGGGGTCGTTCTGATTGGTGTCTTATAAGCAGTTCGGAATGCCCATAAAGTTTCATCGAGCTTGAAAGACCAATCCTTTCTGTTTTGGTTGACCGTTTTCTCTAATATTCTCTTTATGGCTCGATTAGTATTTTCGACTTGACCGTTGGTTTGAGGATGATAAGCAGTGGAGAATCGGTGAGAGACTCCATATCTTTTCATGACTTTCTCCATTTGCGAGTTGCAAAAATGGGTCCCTCTGTCACTAATAAGAGCTTTCGGGATGCCGAACCTAGCGAACAATTTTTTTAAGAAATGGATGACAACCCTAGCATCGTTAGTCCTAAGGGCTTGTGCTTCCACCTATTTTGAAACATAATCAATGGCCACTAAGATGTATTCATTCCCCCGGAAGATGGAAATGGTCCCATGAAATCAATTCCCCAAACATCAAAAACCTCACACACTTGTATATAATTTTGAGGTGCTTCATCCCTCCTAGAGATATTCCCGGCTCTTTGGCACGCGTCACAAGCCTGTATCATTCCCCTCACATCACGAAATATTGTAGGCCAATAGAATCCTGCGTCAAAAATCTTTCGCGCAGTAGTGTTCATTCCGTGATGCCCTCCAGATGGACCAGCGTGACATTCTTTCATAATTCTGATTGCCTCAGTTTTTGAAACATAACGCCTGATTACTTGATCTGGACACCTACAGAATAAGAAAGGTTCGTCCCAAAAGTAGTACTTTAACTGATTGAAGAACCTCCTCTTTTCATGTCTGTTCATGTGTTCAGGAATAACCCTACTTGCCAGGTAATTAGCATAATCTGCATACCATGTTTCAGAATCATTTATTGACATAAGTTGTTCTTCACATGTTTCAGAATCATTTATTGACATAAGTTGTTCTTCAGGAAATGAGTCCCGAATCTCACTCTTGTCAGATTCACTAAGGCTGGGGTTTTCGAGTCGAGAGAGATGATCAGCCGCAAGATTCTCTGCTCCCTTCTTATCACGGATCTCTACATCGAACTCTTGCAATAGTAAGATCCAACGAATTAATCGCGGTTTAGCATCCTGTTTAGTGAAAAGATATCGAAGAGCTGAATGATCCGTAAAAACAACTGTTTTTGAAAGGACAAGATATTGGCGGAACTTATCAAAAGCAAATACCACGGCCAATAATTCCTTTTCGGTGGTAGTGTAGTTTTCCTGAGTAGGATTCATGGTTTTGCTAGCGTAGTAAATTGGCTGGAAGTGTTTGTTAAGTCTTTGCCCTAACACTGCCCCAACAGCGTAATCGCTAGCGTCGCACATGATTTCAAATGGTAAATCCCAATTAGGGGTAACCATAATCGGAGCTTGTGTGAGGTCCTGCTTTAATCGATCAAATGCATCCTTGCATTCTTGAGAAAAGTCGAACGGGGCATCCTTCATAAGCAACTGAGTCATTGGTCTAGCTATTTTTGAGAAGTCTTTAATGAATCTCCTATAGAAGCCAGCATGACCTAAGAAGCTACGGATTGCCTTGACGGTGGTTGGATAAGGAAGCTTGGATATAGCCTCAATCTTTACCCGGTCTACTTCAATTCCACTTCTTGAGACTTTGTGCCCAAGCACAATCCCTTCTTTCACCATAAAATGGCACTTTTCCCAGTTTAGCACCAAGTTAGTCTCCTCACAACGTTTGAGCATTTTTTCGAGGTTAGCAAGACATCGATCAAAAGAGTCTCCAAAGACTGAAAAGTCATCCATGAAGACCTCCATGCTGTCTTCCATTAACTCATGGAAGATTGCAGTCATGCAACGTTGGAAAGTGGCGGGGGCGTTACATAGTCCAAAGGGCATTCGTTTGTAGGCGAAGGTGCCATAAGGGCATGTAAACGTAGTCTTTTCTTGGTCCTCGGGAGCTATAGGGATTTGGAAATACCCTGAGAATCCATCCAGGAAGCAGTAGTACTCATGTCCTGCTAATCTTTCCAACATTTGGTCGATGAATGGGAGGGGGAAATGATCCTTTCGGGTTGCATCATTCAGCTTCCTATAATCGATGCATACACGCCACCCGGTTATTGTTCTTTGAGGCACTAACTCCTCCTTATCGTTCTTTACCACCGTCATTCCTCCCTTCTTTGGTACAACTTGTACAGGGCTTACCCATGGGCTGTCTGAAATTGGGAAAATTAGCCCTGCATCTAGGAGTTTGATGACTTCCTTTTTTACGACTTCCTTGATGTTGGGGTTTACTCGCCTCTGAGGTTACACGGAAGGTTTATAGTCCTCCTCCATGAGGATTTTATGCGTGCGAAAGGTTAAGTCAATCCCCTTGATGTCGGCTACACTCCATGCTATAACTCCTTTATATTTTCTTAAAACTCCTAAGAGTTTATCTTTTTGTTCACCTTTCAAAGAAGAGTTTATGATTACCGGAAGTTGATCTTCTCCTTGGAGGAAAGCATATTCAAGATTGTTTGGGAGTTCCTTGAGTTCTAACGTGGGTGGCTCGACGACGGATGGTTTAAGTTTATTCTCAGGTTTACGAAGTTCAAGCTGTTCGATTTCTTGTCTGGGATAGAAGGAGACTGCGCTAACATCCATAGTCTTTTCCTCCTCTAAGATGGGTAAGGGAGCTTCGTCTCGCAACCAACCAGCTTCTATTTGTTCATCTGCACAATTGTCAATCACGTCGGTTAGTTCATCGACTTCTCCGATGCAATACAGCCGGTTAGCTGCTTCGAAGGAAAGATTCATTGTGTCCTTGATGTCGAAGGTTAAGCTATCGGCCCCTACTCGTAAGGTTAGTTTGCCATCATGAACATCAATCACAGCACGAGCAGTTGCTAGGAATGGTCTTCCTAGAATGATGGGCACTAGGTCATCTTCCTCCATTTCAAGGATGACGAAGTCAACTGGAAATTTGAACTTCCCTACCTTAACAAGCACGTTTTCACATATTCCCAAGGGGTATTTGACCGATCTATCGGCTAGTTGGATGTTCATACGGGTTGGTTTTAATCCTGAATACCCCAATTTAAGGAACATGGAATGCGGCATGAGATTGATACTTGCCCCTAAGTCAGCTAGAGCATTCTTGACTGAAAGAGATCCTATGGAGCAGGGCAAGGTGAAACTCCCGGGATCGTCAACCTTCTTGGGTAGTCCTTGCTGGGTTACCACAGAACATTCCTCTCCTAGGGTTACAAGACCCTAGAGCCTTTTTCTGTTGGTTAGCAACTTCTTGAAGTATGTACTATATTTGGGCATATGGTAACATGCATCAAGAAGGGGTATGGTGACGACCGAATCCTTCAAGTATGACAAGAATCTCTTTTCATCATTCTCGACCTTTTGATTCTTGAGGCGGGACGGATATGGGACTTTAATGGGCTGTTTGGTCGGAGTAATTGGCGAGGGGGTTACTAGAGGGGGTTGCTCAAGATTCCCATAGTTCAAAGTACTTTCTTCCTCGTGAGGGGTGTCGGGCTCCGTAACGTTAGACTGTTGAGCTGGGTAAGGTGGATCTTTAGTAGTTGCTCCAGCACGAGTGGTGATGGCGAGTAAGGGGTCTTTTTGACCCACTTGAGGTTGTTTAAGGCTATCAAGAGTGGCGTTGAGTTCTGCGAATTGGGTTCTCCACTCATTTTGTTGGCTAGTGATTAGGTTGTTGAGACCTTTCAGTTGCAGATTCTTTTCAAGCGTGAAATGCCCAAGATCATCCTCAAAAGCGCTCCTAACCTTGTAGTCAGGATATTTTCCTCCTTCCTCACTCCTCACAAGATTTCCCCAAGGGGTAAGATCATTGTTTTGGTAGAAAGTTAGGAGGGAGGGGTCATCAAAGATGTCGTGGCTTGACAAACATGCTTGTTCGGTGGTGACATCATCCCCACATTCCTCCACTTCGTGCGGGCCACCGCATTGATCGCAGATCAAATATGGGTTTGATAATTATTTAGCTGGTTGCGACTTATCTAGATACGATACTTGTTTATTCAACCTACTCAACCGGTTATCAAAAGAAGGCTCCTCCATGATCTTGGAAGCGCTCATGATCGAATCGGGTTCATCCCAAGTATCGTCCTGATCATTTGCATATTCCTCAATCCTATTCCATCCTTCCTCAGCGCTTAACTTGGCTATTTTTCCTTTTAATGAATTATTAATGCCCAATTGGTCGTTCTTAGAAACACTGTCATAAAAGATTTGGACAAGAAGCCAGAATTCAATGCCATGATGAGGGACTTGTCTGATTAGATCTTTGAATCTAACCCAAGATTTGTGAATAGGTGCGGCTAGTTCAACATGGAAGCGGAGGATTTCGTCCCTCAATATTGAGGTTCTTCCTGTGGGAAAGAATTTCTCAAAGAATTTCGAGATAAGCTGTTCCCATGTGAAGATGGACTCGGAGGGAAGTTGGTTATACCAATCTCCGGCTTTTTCATAAAGGGTGAATGGAAAGAATCGAAGCCGGGAGGTATCTCTAGTGGCTCCGTCCGTATGGAGGGTATCCACTATTTTCAGAAAGTCCTTGATGTGTTGGATTGGATCCTCAGTTTTCAATCCGTGGAACTTGCATACACTTTGGACAAGCCGAACATCGGTTGCGCGCAAGACCCCACTCGTGTGTTCATTTGGAAAAACGATAGCATTGGAAAAACCACGAGGGGTAGGGGATGAATAATCTTTGAGGCACTTGGGAAGGGGATTTTCCAGAATTTCCTCATTTACACGAGATTGAGGGCTAGAGGGTGTGGGGTGGTGATTGGATTCTTCTTCAAAAAGGGCTTCATCAAAATTGAGGGCGATNGCATTGGAAAAACCACGAGGGGTAGGGGATGAATAATCTTTGAGGCACTTGGGAAGGGGATTTTCCAGAATTTCCTCATTTACACGAGATTGAGGGCTAGAGGGTGTGGGGTGGTGATTGGATTCTTCTTCAAAAAGGGCTTCATCAAAATTGAGGGCGATACCAATTGGTTCAGACATTGAAGAGCGTTGTCTCAACCTATGCATTTCCCTTTCAGGTTCTGCGTAAGGTAGGATGAGGTTTCCTAATGAACTACGACTCCTAGTGACTCTATGGTTGGAAAAATCTCCGTTTACCATGTTGGCCAAGGAAGATTTGAGCAATGGGTAGAGCAGAGAGAGATAGACTAAAGAAAAACCTAGAAAAATAAAATAAAAATCTCACTAGAAAGGAATCTAGTGAGTAGGCCTAATAAAATAAAAGTTCAACCTAAACAATAACTATTCCCCGGCAGCGGCGCCAAAAACATTGATGCGCGGGATTGTGACCACGCACTAGGGTTTTACCTCTCAAGGGATCTTGAGAAGCTTGCAATCCCCACCAGGCAGTGTACCTGACCGATGTAGTATAGTGTAGTGGCAAGTACCGGGGGATTGATCGTTCTCTGCGGGAATAGTGTCGTTAGGATTGAAAAGCTACTCTAATAGGTCTAGGGGTGAGGGAAGATTCTTTTTTGTATTTTATTATTTTTAGGAAAGCAAGTAAAAATCTCAGATTTTGAAGCAGTGGACGGAATTAGTTGCTTGTCAACTAACCCAAATAACTACTAATGCAAATAAAATAAAATAAAATGAAAGTAAATGTTTGTGAAAACTATATGGAGAGAAATGTGTTTACTTAGATTTCCTTACTCCCTAACTATCTTTTACCGATTGATTAGTGTGTATTAATTGCGTGGATGACGGATTGTATTCCTTAATACCATTCGTAGGGGTGTGTACGGACTTCCCCTAACTCTATGAGCTCCTACTTC
>LBNU01038206.1:45912-70831 GCA_014162995.1 Artemisia annua | reverse complement strand
GGTGGGAAAAATTGAGCAAGGAAACGAGAGGTGAGATCATCCCAAGATGTGATGGATCCCGCGGGTAAACGCTCAAGCCATTGGCTAGCTTGGTCACGTAGAGAGAATTAGAAGAGACGCAATCGGGTCGTCTCTCGAGTGTTAACATTAAGGTCTATGGAATCTACGATTTTGAGAAAGTCCTTGAGATGTTGATTTGGATCCTCGGAACGAAGTCCATGGAATGTACATCTGCTTTGCACCAACTGGATGGTGTCGGATCGCAAGGGAGACACATTGGCTCCTTGAGTGAGCTCAATGGTGTTTCGATAGCCTTGGTGGCTAGGACGGGAGTACTCTCCTAAGTGCGTGCCCTAGGAGGTTGGTTTGGTTGTGGTGGGTTGGCGGGATCAAAGATATTACCACCTTCCATGATGGCGGATGGTAATGGTTACAAACAAAGAAATGAAGAAAAAAGATAGACTAAAGAAGACCTAATAAAAATAAAATAAAAATCTCACTAGAAAGGAATCTAGTGAGTAGACCTAATAAAAATAAAATTCAACCTTAACAATAACTATTCCCCGGCAGCGGCGCCAAAAACTTGATGCGTGGATTGCGGTCTACGCAAAAGGTTTTACTTCTAAAGGGATCTTGAGAAGCTTGCAATCCCCACCAGGCAGTGTACGACTGGCTACATCATATCACATCACCGTTCATGGCCCCCTAACTAGCAAGAGAGCCCCTTATCACAAGCAATCCTAACTTTTATCAGATTAATCCAGATTCCCACTCTCTACTAAGAAAAACATAAAAATATAAAATTCCTTTCGTTAATTTTTAGAGCCCATAACCTTCTCACCCGCCTTAATCAACGATCAGTTGATTGGGTTTATTGATGATTACGTTATTTTTATTTTTCTGTTATTTTATTTTTTGAGAAAACTTATATGGAGAAAAACGTGTTTACTTAGACTTCCGTACTCCCTAGCTATCTTTTATTGATTGATAGGTTTGTTAACATTGCATGGGTGACCGGTTGCATTCCTTAATACCATTCGTGGGGCCGTGTACGATCTTCCCTAACTCTATAAGCTTCTATCTCTTCCTATGGCGACACGTTTAGTAACCTAACCATGGCCTCCTTAATAGTCACTTATGCTTTAAACACAACCATTAAAATCGTAGTACACATCTGATTCATGTTTCTTAAGACGTTCAAGCAAGTTACCATATAGGAGATTAGCCAGTTTTCTTAAGCCTAACATTGATTAAACATTCACCCAACAACAATAACGATAAACCCTCAATCAATAATCAATAACTAGGTTTTATTAGATCTAAGCAAACACAAATAAACCTAGCCTAGCATGTTAAAAGAAAGACAAGCATAAGATAAAATCAAACAACACATAGACATATTGAATGATTGATGGATCACTTATCTTTAATTAAACATGGAAGAAACAAGGGTATGAAACCCTTAAGAAAGTCTGAAATTCGGACTAGGGTTTTGTGTGTGTGTTCCACCAAAAAGTTCCTCTCCTAATGAATGAAAAATCCTAAAATATATATAGAAAATACATCCTGACGGCATCAGCTTTTAGCCTCTGACGCCGTCAACCCGCCGAGTTTAGGGTTCTCGGATCACCTAGATTTACTTCTGACGGCGTCACGTTATAATGTCTTCTGGGTCGTCTCTATTTAAGTTAACACGTGACGGCCTACATTTTGTAACACCTGACGGGCGTCAGGTGTTAATTCATGTTTTCTTACCTTGAGCGTCTGGTACAAGATAAATCCACCTCCTTTGCCATCAAGTGACGGCTTCACCTTATGGTGTCTGACGCCATCAGGTGTGAATTCCAGCATGAAATTGAGATTTTGTTGTTTTCTTCACTTTATTGCTCCAAAAATGTCCAAAATGCCATGTTTTCCAGAATTCTTCTCAAAAGTACCTAAAATGACAAAAGGAACAATTTAAGGTAATATTTGATCATAAAAACACGATTTAGGGATTAAATGACCCCCTAAAAGCGTAACACTTTTCGCCTCATCAACGTGTTTGTTTAATGTGTTTGGCTTGGTTTGTGATTTAGAGCAACTGGTGACGTAATTTAAGCCAAAGATTTTTTTCCTTACCTCTCACTTACATATTTACACATCTAAAAACGTTCTCTTTAATAACTTATGTCAAAACATCACTTTAAGGACACACTATGAAAAATGGGTTTTAGCATTTCTGGATTTTAGTAGTTTCAAGGAAAAAGGGAAAAAGAATTGAAATGAAAACGTGTCAAAATGGATACGGATCCTTCAATAAGAGATATTACGTACAAGAATTATGAAACCGAATTTCAGGATATGACATTTTAGCGAATATTATGTGAATTCATGTAAATAAATCCTTTCTTTTAATGTCAGCTTATGAAATTTTTAGATATTTTCAGGAATTAGTCAAGATAAACTTCAAGAATACAGATGATTATGAATCTATCGAGTTAAATTCAGAGGATAATCAAGAAAATCTTAGAGTTCATATGATCAGGAGAAAGGATTTCACTATGGATAACAGGTACCTATTGTAAACCTGTTGATAATTTGATCCATATATAGAGGAAATGAATCCTAGTTTGATCCTTATTAGTGGATTATCAGTTTTATATTAGAATATAGACATGATATAAGCCCAAGTGGGGGAGTACTTACATGTGATCCTGAGTAATTTAGAGGATAATTTTAGTTACAACAACAGTAGTTCGTGAGGACACGAATAGTCCAAGCGGGGGAGAGTTGTAACACCCCGATTTTTAAATTAAGTAGTAACGGATATATTATTTTAGTGGATTGAATAGAAAAGTCCCACTTTGACGGTATCAATAATATAGCAAGTGGGGACTTGATATGTAAATAATATATAATCTAGTTTACAAGATATTCTTCTACAAGGGACTATGTGTGTCAAGTTGCCAAAGTATTACAGAATGACCAAACTACCCTTGTTACTTATCATCATAAGTCGGTTTACAGGAGATAAAATCTCCCTCCCTCCTTTTTATCTACACCACGACACAAAACAAAAAAAGAGAAGAAAAATCAGGAAGCATGGTTTCTTCAAGGTGAAGAATTCTTAAAACTCCTTCATCAAGAATCAAGCAAGGATTAACAAGAATTGAATGGGTTATGGTGCTTGAAGGGTTTTATGTGATCTTCTTCAATTATCAAGTGTTCGAGGCATATTCAGAATCATTCATCTTACATTATACGGCCCAGGTGAGTAACGGATTTTCAGTTAACATGTTTAGTAGATTAAGCGTGTTTAGTATATATATGCCTTGCTATATCACAAGTACTATGCAAGTTAAGTATCATGTTGACCTGTGAGGTCATATTAGTATCATGTTGACCCGTGAGGTCATATTAGTATCATGTTGACCTGTGAGGTCATATTAGTATCATGTTAACCCGTGTGGTCATATTCAGTATCAAGTTAACCCGTTGGGTCATATTCAGTATCATGTTGACATGTTTGGTCATATTAAGTATCAACTTGACCCGTTGGGTCATATACAGTATCATGTTGACATGTTTGGCCATATTAAGTATCAAGTTGACCCGTTGGTCATATTAAGCATCAAGTTGACCCGTTTGGTCATATTAAGCATCAAGTTGACCTGTTGGTCATATTAAGCATCAAGTCAAGTTGACCCGTTTGGTCATATTAAGTATCAATTGACCCGTTTGGTCATATTAACTATCAAGTTGACCCGTTTGGTCATATTAACTATCATGTTGATCTGTTTGGTCATATTTATCATTATGCTGACATGTTTAGCCATATTTAGTATTAACTAGACTCGATTGATCTTACTAAGTAATATGTCGTGGCTCAACCTCAGTATTATTTATAGCACATACTCAGTTATATGTTATAGTCGGTCTAAGCATTATGTTTATAGTAATTCAGCTTTATATTATAATTCCGTTGTAGTATCAAGTTATAGCTCAGCCTTAGATTTATGCTATAGTACAATTTTGGTATTTATTTCAATTATAGTATCATGTCTTAATTAACCTCGTAACCATGTTATTGCTCAGTTTCTATATTCAGCTTAGTCTCAGCTCTAGCTCAGCTTAGTATCATGTTGTAGTCGAGCACAAGTATTTAGCTTAACCTTAATTTATATTTGAATGTTATATGTGTTTAGTAAAGTGTGCAAAGTGCATTATGCTCTTTTGGCTTGTGATGCATTTATATATGCATGTCAGATTCTATCAGGTATATGCTTATGAAGTTTATAAGGCGCACCAAGTGCTTTATGCACTTAATTTGTCAGAATGGTACTTTATGCATTACTCAATGTATTTAATACTATAAGTATACAGTCAGTTATGTGATCACATACAGTTGTTCCAGACAAAGTTGGAACTTAGATCTCCTTAGTGGAGAATCGAGCCTTAGAATAGTAAATGTTCCAAAATCGGAACTCAGACATCCTATATGGATGATTAACATGTTTATATGGCTCGTCAGATATGTACTCAGTCAGTATGTGCTTATGCACTCAGCCTATATAGTACTATAAGTACTCAGTCAGTATGTGCTTATGCACTCGGCCAGTATGTGCTTTACGCACTCACTATGTGTTTATGTATTTAGCTAGCTATGCACCAAGTATGTGCTTAGTTATACAGTCAATTATGCACTCAGTCAGTATGTGCTTTACACACTCATTATGTGCTTATAGACTCATTCAGTTATGCACCAAATATGTGCTTAGTTATACAATTAATTATGCACTCAGTATGCTTATGTACTCGGTCAGTAACATGGTGTATCATGTATTTAATCAGTCAGTGTCGTGCTTATGCAGTTAGTCAATATTATGCTTCATGTAGTCAGAATAGTACTATATATACTTATTCAGCATTATGCTTATGTTCAGTTTATGATTTATTACAATTCCGTTATCTCACTAAGTCTTATAGACTTACCGTTCTCAGTTTATATTTTTGTAGGTATGCAAGATGAGACCATGTACATGCTAAATGGGGCGTAATGGGTTAAATAGTGTAGCTCGCGGGTTAGGTATCGAGCTTCTCATTTCCATCATTTGTTATCAGTTTGGAATGCCCCTAAATCAAGAACGAGCTTCTTTACCAAGTTTAAAGAGTCTTTCTTATGTATTTTGCAAAGTTTAATATTTTAACGGGACGTTTGAAATAAGCCCGTATGATGTAGAAAATACGCTTCCGCTAGTTTTATCGACGTATACAGTTTACAGATTTATATATATATTCAAAAAAAAAAAAATCTGGGCGTTTCAGTAGGAACAACAATAATCTCATTTGCGGCCATTTGACAGCAAGTATAATATTAAATAAACCCACATTCCTACCATACAAACTAGCACATTTTTTGAGTAACCCAGAAAAAAATATGCAGCAACCAAAACTCATCAAAGAAGTAACTACTTGTAGTAGATAACTCAAACAACAATTAACAGTTTAACACCTTTGGCTTATCCTTAACCTCAACCAATAACACGCAAGTAGACTTGGTCTAAATATTCTGGGTTCCTTAATGAGACTCTTTGTGACCTTCGTGGTTCATCAATTATAATAACAGTCACTTTTAAATGATAGACAAAAAATCCCTAGATGCCAAGTCTCTTTACCCTACTCCATGTTCATGTTTAGAACCTGAAAGCACCTATGCAGGAGGCTTAGTACATAGTGAGTTCTAACTTATATACACATTTGTAACAAACTTATAAGCCCTATATAGGGCATAATGTGTTGCAAATGATTTGAAGGTGTTACAAGACATCTTGCTGTTTAGGGCATAATGTGTTGCAAATGATCTATCAATGAATTTGAACTTGCATCAGAACCTTGTAAATCTGAGCTCACCCTAATTCCTTAAGCCATGCGTACAACGAGCAACATAGGTCTGGAACAATAGTATGTCACACGGGAACCAAAGCAATTAAAAGGCTTTCTTCACATGTATAGGATACATTGTGTCCGGTTTTTATACTTCTATTGATTCTGATCCACAAACTACGATGACTACATACAAGGATTTAAGAATCCAATAGGTCAAACCACTTAAGCTAATAGGTCAAACCAGTAAAGCAACTAGATTTCTTTGAAAAAATGAGCCTACTAGAAGATACAAAAATGGGTTTCGTGAACAAGAAGTTTTCTGTCCATCATCAAACCCACCCGCTACATTGAGAGAAAGAAACACTAATATTCTAACTACCTACAAGCAACACGCTAGTAGACTTGGACCAGACATTTGGGTTTCGTGAACAAGAAGTTTTCTATCCATCATCAAACAACAATTGACACTTTTGACTTATTCTTGTCCTCAACCAGTAACACGTTAGTAGACTTGGACCAGACATTTGGGTTTTTATTTGAGACTCTTTGTAACCTTCATGGCTAATCAGTTTATCATTACGCTTAGTATTTATTGTGTTCTCCAATTGAAGTTCTCGAGTATACGTTTTTAAGTGGTAAAGAAGGGAAAAGATAGTTAACAAAATAACCAATATGCCCTCAAAAGTATACATGATACCACAAATGTGCTGTAATTGGTATGGAAAAGGTTGTTCGATCCACAGATAATTTGATAATGATATGTTTGAATACTATATCTGTTTATTCAGAAAGGAAAAGCTATCGATAATCAAATAATCAACTTTAAAACGCAAATCCAAAGACCCCTTAAGAAACAACAGTGAGTGGTAGATATCAATCTCCTCACCTCAAGAGAGTTTTGGGGATATATGTTTACAGCATTTCAGGCATATAAAAAGCCAAATCAGAAGACAAAACTATAAAAATCAAAACACCCTAATTGTGGTAGGTTTGGACCTCTTACATTACTAGTTTGTAAAACTAGGTTGCTGGCATCAAATGTGGATGACATTTTGCTTCAAAGTCGGCTAAAGTGTTGTTTATTTGTTTTGAAACAAAGCAGACCATAACCAAACATAATGAATAATAATAGAACCGCTGGAACTGGTTCACCAAAAAAGATCCTTGAGAACATGAGTTTGAAACTTTCACACACATCAGTAAAAAAGTTGGTGCAACCAAATATCAAACCATAGCTTCTCAAAGAGTGGATCGAACATCAAATCTTAAATTATAAGCCATGTATAACTATTAGGCAGTTGGTCAGTTGGCAACAAGTTATTTTGGGGTTATTCCACATTGATTTTGAATTACAAAACACAAAACATAACAACACAATGCTTTTGAAAGAAATCAGTGAGTTTGAAAATCGTACCAGAAACAGAAAGCAGAATTAGACTTCAGCAAAAGATGCAGTGAACTGAAAACCGTCAAAATTAGAAACCATAAGAGGAGAGCCTATGGATTCCAAATCAGCAAGCGTGTGAAGAGTCTTTAACACGGGGTTGTATTGTACAACCTTACTTAATAAGTCAATTATCATAAAACAATCCTCTTCTCTTTCTCCCAGAATAATAGACCAAACACACGGACGAATCCTCCATGTTCTAGGAAATGGCATCATAATGTCATCAAGGTTAACATGTGTACTTGAATGGGAAAACCGAATTCATAATCATCATCATCATTCTGTATCAGCACAGGCCGAATGAGTTTGTAGTGAGGTGATTTTGTGGGATCAAAAGCCAATCTTGCGCTACTAACGGGTGAATTTGCAGGTATCATCTTAAACTGATTAATAGTTGGATTGTAAACATAATACTTATAAGGATAGATACAACATAAAAGCAAACCATTGCACGACTGCAAAATCTCAACATGTGCGTCTGAGCCTAAAGTAAACCCAATTGACCTTTTAGATGGAATCCGGATATCAAACGACTCAAAATCATATTGAAGCCTTTTCATAATTCGAGGGATAAAGAAGAATCGAGGTTAGGGCGGCGGCGAAGAATGAAATCAGGGGATGTGATGAGAGATAACCAGTGTTTGGATACGGACTTAAACAATAGAAGTGAAAGTACAGGTAATCGAAGTAATATTTCAACCAAAAGGTCGTAATTGGACAAAACAGAAGTTACTGATGATGAAGGGAGGAGTTCATTGTTACCTTGGATCAGCTTATTGGGTGCTCCGTCTTTATCATCATCACCAGTAACAATCTCCGATGAACTTCCGACAACCATTTCTTTGGAGAAAGTAAAACCCCAATAAAACCCTAGCCTATGGTTTTCCCCAAATTTGAATCACCTGGTGTTTGGGTAAAATATCCTAAACAATTTTAGAATATCAAAACCTCTATTTTTTTTATTTTTTTTTTTGGCTGCCACTTCCTTTTGTTGGAATAGGTCCAAATTATAAATAATACTTTTGGGCCTCTTACGTTTTTGAAAAGAAAATGATTTTGAAGAATGAATGTGAGAATAAAGTTTTGGAAAGAATATGATAGGGATGTATGTAGGCCTATACATCCGCCATGTTGATTATTTTGAATTTTAAAATCGATGCATCGTCAAAATGATTATCAAAGACGCAATTTAAAGTTAGTGCGATTAGTGGCTCGACTTATCAAATGCGAGCATGGTTTTCCAAATTATATTTTTGAGAATGGTGGTGAATACTTCTAAGTATTGGGTGATTATTGGAATAAGTGTTGCACATTATGTAGCCCGTGTTCATACGCGAATTGTTTTTGTTGAAACGTTCATAAAACATCTTCAGTTGATTTCAAAGCCAATAATTATGAGAACAAAAGTTTTGGATTTATGGGGCATGTTATAACATATAAATTCGCATCTTGCCAACAATTTATAATGACTCTTCCCTATTAGAATGGTTTTGGTCACGAACCATATGTTTCCCATATAAGAATTTTGTAAATGTGCGGTATATGTTTCTTGTAAATCCACCACAACGCACAATAATGAGATGTTGAAATAGATAATTCATTCAGGGGGAGAGAATGAGCAGCAATTGATATGGAATGAATTATTATATAAATGTTGATCCTCACAGTAACGAATATGAACTTCAAGTTCAAGAGACAAATGACATTCCAGATCTAGTAAATGTCAGACATGTTTAGTGACCTAAAGAAATTGACTAGATCATATTACGCTGCTATTGCTCCAATTATAATTAGTGTCCCATCATTAAAACCAATGATTGGTAGTGAGTCTACGGCATGACTGCATCATGATAGACTAATCGATTCCAAGAAAAAGTCCTCGAATGAATAAATAAAATGGAGCAAGAAAATTAAGATGGTCGGATCGAGGTAATAAAGACCCATATTAGTCTCCTAACTGATAAACCCTCGGTACATGAAAAACTATGAGATCTCAATAAACGATGTATAATGTCTAGTAAAGTGTGGAATCGAAAAGAAATGAATCGACGTCAATAGTACTATAATATATGATAATGATTATGCAAGTAAATAATATAGCGCTAAAATACAGGTGAGGATATTGGATATCTGCAAGAAGTGCAGATGTATTACTGAATGGTCATAATTTAATGACGCAAGTAACTAACGAATGATTGAAGTCTCGTATGATGAGACATGTGATTGGGACTTAAAGTCCATATACATTAATATGTAAAACTTATTGGATATACAAATGTCGCTGTGAGATAGCGAAATTAAATTATGCATAAGGCGCAAGTGATGGATATACAAATGTCGTTGTGAGATAGTGAAATTAAATTTTGCATAAGGCGCAAGTGATGGTACATATATATTTTCCCAAAGAATTTGAAATGATAATGACGATATACGTTCATGTGGTGGATCCAATAATGTGTAACATTGTATAAGTCTGGCAATATACTAAGTAATTGATGTGCGTCTAAAAGATATATGTAGAGAGCTCATGTAATGTTGGGATTTTATTATAAAATATTAAATGCAAGAAGCATGCTAGTGATCTTGAATGCTTAGAGCATATAAGAAAAGTTCTCGAGAACATTATTTGATTATACTAAATCAATCATATTATTGGGCTTATATGTTGTAATTGCCTTAGCAAATACTCACTGAAATTGTGCCATAAAATAACTATGTTTGCCCATGTTACTTTATAAGAATACCTGGTTTTCAATATGATATAAGGGTTCATGTAGTTCGATATTTTGAATATTTATGGAACTCTGACGGAGCTTCAAAGCCGATTGAATGCTTAGAAATTGAACCTTGAAATAAAAGATAGTTTGTTATCTTAAGGATGAAATACTTGTACATCATGGAAGCTAGAGGAAGATACTTAATATCTTTATATGGAGAAAAGACAACTCATATTTATGAGGTCACATGATGCTAAAAAGCCCCCTTGATTTATAAAGAAGATGATCACAATATCGATTTAAATGTGCCATACTAATATGTCTATATATGAAGTACAAGGATGTACTTGAATGAGATATATGTAAACAACACGCTGAGAATATTTATTCATGTGATTCTATCAAGACACTTCAATGTGTATTTCACAGACTCAATGAGCTTAAGTGATGTGATCATCAGGGGGAGAGAAGATAAGTGTTGCACTCTTTTTCCCTTGACCATGGTTTTGTCCCCACAGGGTTTTCCGGCAAGGTTTTTAATGAGGCAACATTCCTGAGCGTATAAAGAAGTTATGTACTCTTTTTCCTTCACTAGATTTTTGTCCCACTGGATTTTATCTAGTAAGGTTTTAACGAGGCATATTCCTCAAATGGAGTAAAACAAATATTTAGGTATCTTCAAGGTACAAAGGATATGGGTTTATATTTCACTAACCCATCAAATACAAGTTTAGTCAGTTTTGTAGATGCACGATATATGTTTAACTTACCATGATCGATCTCAAAATGGATATATTTTTACAAGTGGCGGCTATTTTTCCTGGCATTCGATAGAGCAAACAATCGTGAAGACTTCATTAAACCATACATAAATTTTGGAAAGGAGATACCAAGTATTGATATTCAAGAAATGCTACGTAAAAGGCGACAAGGCACTTCTCGTTCAAGTGATTATTTCGTGGACCTATTTATAAGATATCAAGTGATATAGTCATTAGAGGGAGACAATACGAGCTGCACTCTTTTTGTCCTTAGTCATGGTTTTGTCCCACTGGGTTTTCCTGACAATGTTTTTAATGAGGCAGCATTTCCTAAGCGTATTAATAATATGGACATCCAAGAGGGAGTGTTATGGATAATTATTAATGGATGTCCATATAGAGGCTCATGGCCCAGTTAGCTATTAGGGTTTTTACCCTACTGTTTATATTATATATACCTCATGTATCTTTGACATTATAGATCAATTGAATAATACTTTTCATTCTCTCAATCTTGTGTTCACAACAGTGAGAACATTGTTTGCGTCAATAAATAAAAAGGCACAACTATAGGTGCAAGTTTCAAACCGGTTTTTTGAAAACCGAACCGGTTAGACCGGTTTTCGATTTTTTCCCCATACCGGTTTTTTACCGGTTCTATAACCGGTTTTAACCGATTTTTAAAAATAACCGGTTTAAACCGGTTTTATTTATTTAATTAATTTTTATTTTTTTTATATATCCACGTGGCCCGTTTAAAAAAAATAAAAAAAAAGTAACCGTTGTAAAATTTAACCGGTTTTACCCGGTAAAAAAAAAAAAAAAAAAAAAAAAAAAAAAAAAAAAAAAAAAAAAAATTTTTTTTTTTTTTTTTTTTTTTATAATATTTTTTTTTTTTTTTTTTTTTCTTTTTTTTTTTTCTAGCCGTCTCAAGCCCCGGTTTTAAAAAAAAGTTACGCGTTAACCGGTTTTTACCCCGTTTTGTTTGGGTTTTACCGGAGGCCAACAGCTATAATGCCATATGACCGTTTTTTTTTTTTTTTTTTGATTTTTTGAAGTTTTTTGATAGTTTTAAGCCAAGTATAAATACGAGGTAATGAACTTGGTATTCGCTATAATGGAAAACTCACAATTACAAAAAGCTTCCACTACTCCCTCCGTTGCTACTAGCAATGCCCGAAAACAACATTACACAAATGATGATGTTGATAAAGTTAGACCAACTACCCGAAAAGGTGATGTGTGGTCTAATTTCGATTTGTGTGTTATGAAAGATGGTAATGAAAGGGTGCGTTGCCACAAACGTGGGAATTTTTATAGCGCCGGGTCTAACACTACACTTAGGAATCATTTGGGTAGTTGTAAGGCGGTTCGAAATGATACGTTGCAAGGTACTATTGGTGCGGATGGTCAAGTTTTTATATATGATGCGGATGCGCTTCGACTTGATTTTACGAAGTTTGTCATTCAACAAGGGCTTCCATTCAACCACTTCGACAACGTCAAGCTTACGGAGATCATCAAAAGGAGCTACAACCACGGTATCAACATGTAAGTCGTACTACTCTTAGAAGTGATGATTTTAAATTATGGAAAACGGCTAAGAAAGATATTATTGAAGGTTTTCGTGAATATAAATATGGTGTTTCTATAACTACGGATACTTGGACCGCACCACATGGTACGGCAAATTCTTATCTCACCGTTACGGCTCATTGGTTTAATCCCGAATCTTGGTTATTAATGAAACGGACAATTGCTTTTAAACTATTTGGTTATCCTCATACGGGATCTAACTTAAGAAAAATTTTGCATGACACTTTAATTGAATATAATTTAGATGATAAAGTTTTTACAATTTCACTAGATAATGCATCAAATAATACTAGAGCTATGGACTTGTTAAAATTACGTGTAAAACCTATTTTAGATGGTGCTTTTTTTCCATTCCCGTTGTGTTGCTCATGTTATAAATTTATCCGTACAAGCGGCATTAAAAATATGTGATTGTTTATATACGAAATTTAGGAGTTTATTAGTAACGGTATATAGAGTGAGCAACGAACGACAAATTAACTATACACGTTTTCGTGCTATGTGTAATGAAGAACCCATAGGACCTTGCTTTGATAATAATACTAGGTGGAATTCTACTTGCATAATGTTTGAAAATATATTACGACAACGAGCAACTTTACATGCTTTTAATGATAAACTTCTTAATAAAAATAGGTCCGTTATAATACTATCTGACCAAGATTGGGATCGACTAAATGAATTAACTATGTTTTTACAAGTTTTTAAAGAGGCAACAACTATATTATCGGGTGTTTATTACCCAACTAGCCCATTAGTTTTAAAACAAATTTATGCTATGACGGAAAAATTATATGAATTGAAAAACTCACCTACACGAATGTTTAGAAAAATGGTTAAAATTATAAAAAAAAGGAATATTATAAAATATTTTGTTGTGGAAGTATGTGTATGTTTGAAAGATTATTTGGACGGGGTAGACAGGATACAACATGAATCATCGTTGGAAGGTCCAATATTAGATAAAGATGTGAAGAAGGTATAATAAGAGAAGAAGAAGAAGCGGGGATATCACCTTCGAATACCGAAGGCGAATTAGATGAAGGTGAGTTTGAAGAATTTGAAGTTGAAGATGTAGATGTACAAGATTTTTTGGAAGAAAATGATCTTGACGACTTGAGTAAGTAGTTGAGTATAACGGGTGATGGCAATGCCGAAGCTCGATATACTTGATTACACTAATATGTTTTCGGGTGATGGCCATGCCGAAGCTCGAAAAATGTATTAGTATTTATATGTTTTTATGATTGTATTTGTTTATATAAAAGTTATGATTATATTTTTTTAGTTGTATAATTGTATTGTTTAAATAAAAATTATGATTATATAATTGTATTGTACTATTGTTTAAATAAAAGTTATGAGTATATTTTTTAATTATATGTTTGATAATTAACAAGTTATAACCGAAAAAAAAAACGTTCGAAGTTTTTAGTAAAATTCCGAAAAAAACGAACCCAGTAAATAACCGAAAAAAAATCCGAATCCGAACATTTATAACCAAAAAAAACGAACCGGAAAAAACCGATAAAAAAACCGATTCCGAAAATTTATAACCGTAAAAAACCGATTCCGAACATTTATAACCGTAAAAACCGATTCCGAACATTTATAACCGAAAAAAACCGACTCCAAAAAAACCGAAACTGGTTATTAGAAAAACCGGTTTTAACCGGAAAATTTGCACCTCTAGGCACAACTATTATATCCTTCACTTATTTCCATTACTTTAATTCTTTCTCAACTCACGAACATAATCGGAAAAAAAAATGGCTGTTTTGGCTAACAACTACGCCTACTAATAATTTGATTGGTTGATTTGAAAAAAATAGTTTGTAGAAATTTGAAGATATAAAATACATAATTGTTATAATTAACAAGGCCTATGATAATATAATTATTAAACTTTAGAGAGAATCAAAGAAGAGAAGTAAAAGATCACTATGAAAACTGATCTTGGTGTGTTCTTATTTCTTTACTTTCATGTGCTATTTATACAACATTCAAGTACTATACATTTCACCAAACACATGGGTAAATAAAGGAAACAGGGTATTGATGGGAACAAGTAAGTAGTATTACATAGACAAACGTCGAATCAAATAGTGAGTAATAATTCACAACACTATGTGCTCATCAACCACCAATAATTCATAACACTCCCTCTTGGATGACACTTAGTCGACATGGAGTTCAACTTTTAATACTGCCTCATTAAAAACCTTGCTAGAGAAAAAATCCAGTGGGAAAAACTTTAACTAAGGAAAAAAGAGTGCAGCGTGTAGTTGACTCCCCCTGATGTTGTCATTTGTAAACTATCACATTGTTCGAACGTGTCGCATTCCAATATTGTGAACGTATTTTCTGAAAATTGCAGTAGGGAGTGCCTTGTTAAAAAGATCCGTTGAGTTGTTGCTAGATCGAACATATCTCATTTCAACTTGATTAGCTTTTATACGATCTTGTGTATATGAGAAGAACTTTGGCGGTATATGTTTTGTCTTGTCACTTTTGATATATCCTTATTTCATCTGTGAAACACAAGCTGAATTATCTTTGGAGATTATAGTTGGACTTCTATCTTTCTCCAGTCCGCAAGAACTCAAGATGAGTTGTGTCATAGATCTCAACCATACACATTCTATAGAAGCTTCATGTAGTGTAATGACTTCAGCATGATTTGATGATGTTGCAACAAGTGTTTGTTTCCGGGAACGCCATGAGATTGCAGTACCTCTATTCATAAACACGTATCCTGTTTGGAATATTGCCTTATGAGGATCTGACAAATAACATGCATCTGCATAACCACCTTCTTGTTTTACTAGTTGAAATTGTAAGTAATTAGTACTAGTTTGGAAGTTTATGGAACATGGTTTTGGGTTTGTATGTTGTGCACGGTTTTAGGCTGAATGGGCGGGAGGAATATTTGAATTTTTTGTAAGTATAGAGTATTGGTGTGAGCCTTAGTTAGTTACTTGGTCGGTTGGTGCAAAAAGCGTGCGCGCGTGAGCTAAAATGCAATTTATGCGCGTTTAATGTGAGACTTGTAAACTAAAATGTCATGACACATAAAATAGCTCTATTAGAGTCACAGTGTGTTAGTTTGATGTAGACCATGCTCGGTCTAGAGCTGGTACGCGTTAAAAGTCGTTTTTCACGTTACGCGGGTTTACCTCTCGGTTTTAGGTTTAAGTAAACAAGTAAACGTTAAAAGTGAATGTTTTGAGTTTTTGATCAAATATTGACCTAGAAAATTGACAGTTTACGAAAAATGTCGTTTTTCAGTTTACGTGGTTTAAGTTTATAGTTACGCGTAAAGTTAAATAAGTAACTTTCAAATTAATAGCTTTGAGTAAAAAGGTAAATAATTATCTGAAAAGTGAGAGTTGCAACAAATTAAAAAGAAATGTCAGGCCTAGTACAATTTGTTAGATACATTAGGGCTCCAATTGCACTTAGGTATGGCACCTCTGGACCAAGAATTTCTTCACCATCTTCGCAAGGGCGAAATGGATCATTATCAACATTAAGTGATCTACCAACCATTGGGGTGCTCAAAGCATTTGCCTTGTCCATATTGAATCGTTTTAGGAGCTTTTCAGTGTAATTTGATTGATGTATAATTATTCCATTATGCATATACTCAATCTGTAAACCAAGGCAATATTTGGTCCTTCCAAGATCTTTCATTTCAAATTCCTTCTTTAATAGAACAATAACTTCTTAGATTTCTTTATTTGTCCCAATTATGTTTAAATCTTCAACGTATACAGCTATGATCACAAATCCTGAAGTTGTGTTCTTAATAAAGACGCATGGACAAATATGATTATTTGTATATCCTTTGCTTATCAAATAATCGCTCAAACGACTGTATCACATTCTTCCAAATTCTTTCAACCCATATAAAGATCTTTGTAATTTTATGGAACACATTTCTTTGGGTTGTGAACTTAATGCTTCAGGGATTTTAAATCCTTCTAAAATTTTCATATAGATGTCGCTATCAAGTGATCTATACAAGTAAGTTGTAAAATCATTCATAAGACGTATCTCTAATATTTTAGAGACTACTAAGCTGATTAAATATCTGAAAGTAATTGCATCCATAACAGGAGAATATGTTTCTTCATAGTCAATTACTGACCTTTGAGAAAAACCTTGAGCTACAATGCGAGCTTTTATATCTCATAACTTCATTTTTCTCATTTCTTTTCCGCACAAAAATCCACATTTATCCTACAGTTTTCACATCTTTAGGTGTGGTAACAATAGGCCCAAAAACCTTTCGTTTATTAAGTGAATTTAATTCAACTTGCATAGCGTCTTTCCATTTATCCCAATCATATCAACTTTGACAATCGATCACAGACGTAGGTTCGGGATCATCGTCTTCGCTCATAATATCACTTGCTACATAATAAGAAAATATCTCATTAATATATCCTATTTCATTTTGGTCCTGTTGATACAAAAGTTGGGCGTTCCTTGTTTGGGTTCCTGTTCTCGTACCAATTAGATCTTAATGCTCTTGAGACCTGCGCACTAAGAAAGTAACAGACACCGTTAGGCTTATCGAGGGATTGTTTCCCCCGATTATCCTCCGGCGTGAGAGTAAGTAATCGATTTAGGGTTGTGAAGAGTTTTAGGGTTGTAAGTCGTACCTTAGACGAGAGCTATGATGCCCTATATATACACACGTAACCGATAAGGTTTCGTGCTCCTCACTCTTCGGTGTATCCACCGATATCGGATATTCGATATATATCTCCTTATTTAGGAGATATCTTAATCCATAAATAGTTTTGGGTTTGGGCCCCGTGAGCCCAAACCGCCTAATTGGTAGTCCAATTATTATTATCGTAGCCCACTCGTGATGGGCTTAATGTTAGTGGGTCATGGTATTCGGGTTCGTGACCCGAATATAGACTATACGTCATCATGTCCCCCCAGTCTAGTGTGCGCAGGGTAAAACCTGTGGATGCTAGACTAATAACCGTATCAAACTTATTTCCGACGCGTACGCGGGAAAAATGCAAAATAAAACCGCCAAAAATACACGTAGGATGTACCTAGTCCAAAAAAGTGCATTATAAGTACCTCGGGAAATGGGGAGGCTATCCACGTGTCCTGTACCGTTTCATTTCCCAGCCACACGATTTGAGTTAGTGGGTTACACGTGTCGCGTATCTATGGTGAGTGGAATACTATATAACCACCTCCTTCTTTTACTGTGTTTATCATAGTAAAAAGCGTTTTATCTCCATTTGCAAAAGCTTCAAAACTTCCTTTCAAACACACTTCTACGCATTAGGTAATCAGCGCGTGCGCTTACTATTAAGAAAATATGGTACTTCAGTTACATGACTTCACCGCCGATCTGTCCGAGGAAGAACTGACGCAGTTTACCTCGGACTACTTTATTCCGTTGGCCTTGCACCCAGAGGTGCCAGGTCCTAATGACACCATCGCGGACTTCCCCTTTGGGAAGGTTGGGGTTTATACGCGCTTTTTCGAATGGGCGAATCAGCGTGTACCCCTATCCATATTTTTGAGTGATATACTCAATTACTACGAACTCCACATCTCGCAGTTGCACTGTATTGGTGCTGCGAAGATTTCTAACTTCGAGGTTAACTGTCGCTTGTTAGCGGTTAACCCCACCGTCCATTTATTCCGCGCGTTCTATCATACGACGTGGTTAAATGGATGGGTCACCTTCTCCAAGCGTGTAGGTAAACTACAGTGTTATACGGAGAAGGTAGATTCCTTGCGCAACTGGAGGGAGAAGTTCTTCTGGATCGATGCCGCCGTCTTTCCTTCTAATTTTTCCTTTTATACCCGGGCTACCTTACCGAGGGATGAGCGCCCACCTGCTGGATGGTACAACGCTGACCATGCAGACATCATTGATGAGAACCGCATCCCAATTAATTCGTACCCGGAGGAGTTCCTGGTGCACATGGGCATTAGCCGGAACTTCTTCCTTCCTGATACGGAGGTGCCAACGTTCTTGGACGGGAGTGGTCGGGGTGGGTGCTCGTCCTTCATATTTTCTGTCGTTTTTATTGTAAGCGCTCTTCTCTTTCCATAAGTTATGTAACCTGTGTATGTGTTTGTGATTTTTGCAGAAATGGGTTTGTTCGGCGTTGTGCGCCTAGAGAAGCCCAGAACGGTTATGGTGGGGGTGCGCCCACTGAGGCAGGGTGAGACACCCATACTAGCTGTGACTGCTGGGCGCGTCGTGGAGATGGCTGCGGAAGAGCCAGAGGGTTCTCCTTCCACGGCGTTGAAAGCGACGCCGGTGCAGAGTGTGGCCCCATCGCTGGGACAGGCGCCAGATGCTGCGCAGCCTCCTCCTAACTCCGACAACATTGTTAGGATCATTGTAGATGATTCTGAGGAGGAGAGCGTGCAGAACCAGCCATTAACGTGCAAGCGTGCGCCTGATGGTGGTTATGGTGAGGGTCTTTCTAAGAGGCCGCATTCTGAGGCTGAGGAAGGTGCATCTTTTACGGATGCGCACATGGAGTAAGTACCCTTTAAATATTATAACCTTATGCCAGTTTGTAGATTGTTTCTAACTGTGTTATTTTGTTTCTGCAGTGTGGATGCTGAGAAGGCTGGAGAGGGCGCATCCACGACTGAGGTGGAGGAAGAAGTAGCCTTGTCTCCTTCTCCCATGTAAGTATTTTGTATAGTATACTTACAGTTTCTTGTATTCTTCTAAGCTTTCATACGCTGACGTAATTTAATGTTGTACTTTGTCTTTTCGCGCAGTGAGCAGCCGGCTGAGGATGCTGGCGTACAAGATGGGAGTTCATCGCCCTCGGTGAGTCCCTTTCTAGATGGGGGGGGGGTTACACCGAGGGACATAGGGGAGGAGTCTAAGTCTTTGGACTCCTTGATGGAGGAGTTGGCCTCCATTGCTGCGCGCCAATTCGAGCTGGTGGCGCGGGTGAGGACGGGCTATGCTGGGGAGAGTAGCCGTTCTACCCAGAAGGATGAGGAGATCGCCAGGCTGAAGGCGCAGTTAGCGGCTGCTCAGGTTGAGCTGGCAAGCTCTAAGGCCGAGCTGATGGACTCCAAAGCTAAGTTGGAGCGCGCAGATGCGTCTGCGCGGAGGTTGGCCGATGGGAGGATTGCTCTCATCTCCCAAGTGGAGAAGGAGCAAACCTCCTTTGCGCAGTACCAGGCCAAATGCATGTGGGCGCTGAAATACTTGGAGCGCAACAAGGCCAATCTGTTCTTTCAGCTGGATCAGTTCCGCAGTGTTGTGGAGACTGCGTTGAAGAGGCAGGAGGAGAAGCTCCGCAAACTCAGCATTGAGTATGATGAGGAGTTGTATCCTCATATGGTTTAGTCTGTGGCTGAGCGGAGGTAAATTATGTTGCTTCTTTTATTTCCTGTTTATATGTTTAGACTTTTCATCATACTAACACTTGCGTTATTTTGTAGGTGGTTGATCAGTCATAGTCTTCGCCTGGCCGCCATGTGTATGCTGGAGTCTCCAGAGGTCACCACGGCATTTGGGAAGGTGGTTGAGTGCGCCGTTGCGCATGGCAAGACTGTGGCTGCTGACAAGCTGGACGAGGCCAAGCTGTTGACCGTGCCGCTTGCTGAAGTTCCTGGCTACAAGGCAAGCGCCCATGCTGAGCTTATCGCTGCCATGGAAGAGCTGAAGAAGCTCGAGCTTCCCCACATCTCACAGTTAGAGCGTGATCAGGATTATCCGATCAACGTGATTATGGCGGGGCTCACTTTGCCAAGGCATCTGCGTGATGATGCTGATCAGCAGCCGGACTTCTACCTGAAGCCTGATATGGCGCAGTTGAAGGTACCTCTCTTTGCTCAACCACGTGACATTCTTAATCCATTCCTTATTGAGAAAGAGATATCTTTGCAAAGATCTTTAACAGCTCACGCCTCCAGGCTTGCCATGAAGAAGGGCGTAAAAGGGAAGGCCATTTTGTGCGGCCTCGGCGCAGCTCATCTGCCTAGGTCGGATGGTGTACCAGTCACAGTGGCCACCGTGTCCCTCAGCGATGCTGAGTTGCTGAAAAGACTTAGTGATGCTAAGGAAGCAGCTTTTTGTGGGAGCTCCAGCCAGCTAAGGCGTACACATAGCTTCTAGGCTTTTTGTACTTAGCTTTTAGTGTTTGAACAGATTTTGTATAAACTTGTTGTATATATAAAAAAGTTCTTTTGTACTTAGCATTTTTATATTTCCCAAGTACTTATGCTTTTGAACTCGTTGTTCTCTTGTGGATATTTGAGCGCAGTTTGTACATAACTCATGTGCCTTTGTATTTAAGACATCTTTAATTATCCAAGCGTGCTCAAGAAATTATCTATGAATTTTTCAAAGTAAAGACCATATTCGTGTATGGAATTTTTAACTTAGGAAAAAGGAAAATCATAGTCGTCTATGAATTTTTATAAGTTTATTTGTCATATTGTGAATTTTATTTTAAGAAATCAAGAGTCTTGGTTTCCTAAGTTGTTAAACGCGCACAGTGTGCAATGTTGCGCATCCATCGTGGGGTGCGCAATGAACTTGCGCCAACGTCTTGAGCGCAAGGTGTTTAACAAGGATACGTAATCCAAAGTTGATGGGTTTGCAACCCTCTTACTCAACGAGTTGTTTAGTAGGTTAACTCATCCTTTTTACCAACGTGGGTATTAATTAATGCATGCACGCCATGTAGGCTAAAGGTAATGTAACAAACACATTGAAACATAAATAGTATTTAAATAACAATGTAAAGAAGTTGTTTCGCGGAGTTAGCTAGAAACCGCGAATTTGAATTAATACTTGCAAGTTTTTGTAAAAAAGAAACATTACTTATCTAGATAAGGTAAAAAATAAAAACTACATGGATCTTTATTGGGGCACTTTCTAAAGTGCGCGAGTGTCCATGTTGGGCCGTAGCCTTTCCTAAAGATAGCATCTTTTTAGATTGCGAACGTTCCACGTGCGTTTTAGCTCATGGCCGTCTTTATCGCGCAGCTTGTACGCTCCTTTTCCAAGTGCTTCAACGACCTCGTAAGGTCCTTCCCACTTTGGTCCTAGCTTTCCTGTGTCTTCTGCGCGGCTTGAGTCGTTTTCGCGATATACGAAGTCGCCTGGTCTGAATGAGGTGCTTCGCACTTTGGCATCATAGTATCCTTTCATTCTTGATTTGGCTTTTTCTTCTTGTATCGCTGCACGTTCACGCCTTTCTTCCAGAAGATCCAAGTCTATGCGCCGCTCATCATCATTTGTGGTGATGTTAACTTCTGCTGTGCGGATAGTTGGCATTCCAATCTCAGCTGGTATAACAGCNAGGTCCCGTTGAAGGAGTGTTTAGAAGCTCACTTAACAAGGGTTGCTCAGAAAAAAGGTGTAAAGGGAAAGGCTATACTCTGCGGTGTTGGTGCGGCCCATCTTCCCCGGTCTGATGGGATTCCTGTTAGCGTGCCAACGGTATCTCAGGAGGATAGTAGCCTTTTGAGGAGGCTGAGTAGAGTTGGGGAGTTGACATCCACAGCTAGCAGCTCCGGTCATAGACGCGCTCATAGCGCTTAGGAATCATCATCCAGATTGTGTAACTTTTGTAAACTCATGGTTTAATATATATCTTTTTGTGCTTAGGTCGTTTGTCCTTTTATTTGAAGACTTCCCAATAGTCACAATTACAACATGATTAGACAAATATGTATTAAGTCCATAACTTAATAAATATATGTGAATAAGAATCCATGAGTTGAAATAGATATAATCTCCTGTATTTGTGTTCGAACTTGTTGTTCTGCGTGAAATTTTGAGCGTCGTTTGTACGTACATATCTTAATATTGAGATATTTAATTATCCAAAGCGTGCTTAAAGGACAAAAATCATAATCGTGTATGAAATTTGCGAAGTAAAAAAAAACATATTCATGTATGGAATTTTTAACTTAGAAAGAAAATCACAGTTGTCTATGAATTCTTGTGAGTGTACTTGTCGTATTGTTTAATATTATTTTAAGGAATCAAGAGTCTTGGTTTCCTAAGTTGTTAAACGCGCACAGTGTGCAATATTGCGCATCCATCGTGGGGTGCGCAAGGAACTTGCGCCAACGTCTTGAGCGTAAGGTGTTTAACAAGGATGCGTAATCCGAAGTTGATGGGTTTGCAACCCTCTTACTCAACGAGTTGTTTAGTAGGTTAACTCATCCTTTTACCAGCGTGGGTATTAGTAAGTGCACGCCATGTAGGCTAAAGGTAATATAACCAACACATTGAAACATAAATAGTATTTAAGTAACAATGTAAAGAAATTGTTTCGCGGAGTTAGCTAGAAACCGCGAATTTGAATTAATACTTGCAAGTTTTTGTAAAAAAGAAACATTACTTATCTAGATAAGGTAAAAAAAGAACTACATGGATCTTTATAGGAGGCACTTTCTAAAGTGCGCGAGTGTCCATGTTGGGCCGTAGCCTTTCCTAAAGGTAGAATCTCTTGAGATTGCGAACGTTCCACGTGCGTTTTAGCTCATGGCCGTCCTTATCGCGCAACTTGTACGCTCCTTTTCCAAGTGCTTCAACGACCTCGTAAGGTCCTTCCCACTTTGGTCCCAGCTTTCCTTTGTCTTCTGCACGGCTTGAGTCGTTTTCGCGGTATACAATCGCCTGGTATGAATGAAGTGCTTCGCACTTTGGCATCATAGTATCCTTTCATTCTTGATTTGGCTTTTTCTTCTCGTATCGCTGCACGTTCATGCCTTTCTTCCAGAAGATCCAAATCTATGCGCCGCTCATCATCATTTGTGGTGATGTTAACTTCTACTGTGCGGATAGTTGGCATTCCAATCTCAGCTGGTATAACAGCTTATGTTCCATAAACGAGAGAGAAAGGAGTATCTCCGTTGCTAACTTTGATTGTTGTTCGGTGTGCCCAAAGAACATGTGACAGTTCTTCTACCCATCTTCATTTGTATCTATCTAGGCGCGCTTTGATCCCTTCACCCAGACTACGGTTCGCGCGTTCAACCAGACCATTGGTTTGTGGGTGGGTTACTGACGCAAAGTGTTGCGTGATATTTAGTTGTTCACACCAATCTTTAAATGGATTATCACGGAATTGTTTTCCGTTATCTGAAATAATTTCACCAGGTAATCCAAAACGACAGACTATGTTGTCCCATACAAATCGTTTTACTTGATTTCCTGTTACGGTCGCTACTGCCTTCGCCTCGATCCACTTAGTAAAGTAGTCTATTGCCACAATAAGGAATTTCAATCCACCTGCAGCAACGGGGAAAGGTCCAGCGATGTCAATACCCCACTTATAGAATGGCCATGGTGATGTGATGGGTGTTAGCTCATGCTGTGGTCGGCGCGGGATGGGTCTGTGAACTTGACAATCGCTGCACTTCCGTACCAAATCTCGCGCATCCCGGTGCATCGTTGGCCAATAGTATCCTAACCTTAGGGCTCGCGCCACAATGGACCGTGGTCCTGAATGCATGCTGCATGAGCCAGCGTGGATCTCTCGAAGTACATAGTCTGCCTGAAGAGGTCCAACGCATCTAAGCCATGGTTGTAAGAATGAGCGCCTATATAAGACGTCATCTCTAAGCTCGAATCGTTGTGCTGCGCGCCGTATTCGTCGGGCTTCCTTCTGTTCTTGGGGGAGTGTGCCGTTGCTGATGAAGTCCACTATAGGTGTCATCCATGTAGGGCCTTCTTCTTCTATCACCGTGGATACTTCCATCTCGGAGATCGATTTATCTTTTAAGATTTCCACCAATACCTGTTTGGACAGATGAGCAAAACTTGTAGACGCAATCTTGCTTAGCGCGTCTGCTTTCTTGTTCTCCTCTCTAGGGACCTGCTTGATTGTAAATCTGTCAAAGCATTGGATTAAGGACTTTGTTTTTTCGAGGTATTGGATCATGTTCTCTTCTTTGGCTTCGTATTCCCCTAACACCTGGTTGGCCACCATTCTGGAATCTACGTTTGCCTCTAGGTTGCGTACACCCATTCGTGCTGCAATGCGTAATCCAGCGATTAGGGCTTTGTATTCTGCCTCGTTGTTCGAGGCAGTGAATTCAAAGCGCAGGGCATATGTGAATTCCATTCCTTCTGGGTTGGTAAGGATGAGGCCCGCGCCTGAGCCATCTACGCATGAAGATCCATCCATGAACAGGATCCATGGTTCTTGCAAGTCAACCTTTGGTTGTTGAGGAGTGTCATCAGCGTCCGTCTTTTCGATGATGAAGTCTGCAAGTATTTGGCCCTTGATTGCAGTGCGTGGTCTATAGGAGATGTTGTGTTCACCTAGTAATACGCTCCACTTCTGCAATCGCCCAGACGCGTCGGGCTTGGAGATTACTTGCTTGATGGGTTGATCTGTGATAATCGCTATAGGGTGCGCTTGAAAGTATCTGCGCAGTCTTTTGGCTGCGAATACTAGCACCAGTCCTAGCTTTTCCATCGGGCTATAGTTGATCTCCGTTTTCTTAAGCGCTTTGCTTACGAAGTACACAGGTGTTTGTACTGA
>LBNU01038206.1:13445-45560 GCA_014162995.1 Artemisia annua | reverse complement strand
GAAGAAGGGCGTAAAAGGGAAGGCCATTTTGTGCGGCCTCGGCGCAGCTCATCTGCCTAGGTCGGATGGTGTACCAGTCACAGTGGCCACCGTGTCCCTCAGCGATGCTGAGTTGCTGAAAAGACTTAGTGATGCTAAGGAAGCAGCTTTTTGTGGGAGCTCCAGCCAGCTAAGGCGTACACATAGCTTTTAGGCTTTTTGTACTTAGCTTTTAGTGTTTGAACAGATTTTGTATAAACTTGTTGTATATATAAAAAAGTTCTTTTGTACTTAGCATTTTTATATTTCCCAAGTACTTATGCTTTTGAACTCGTTGTTCTCTTGTAGATATTTGAGCGCAGTTTGTACATAACTCATGTGTCTTTGTATTTAAGACATCTTTAAGTATCCAAGCGTGCTCAAGAAATTATCTATGTGTTTTTCAAAGTAAAGACCATGTTCGTGTATGGAATTTTTAACTTAGGGAAAAAGGAAAATCATAGTTGTCTATGAATTTTTATAAGTTTACTTGTCGTATTGTGAATTTTATTTTAAGGAATCAAGAGTCTTGGTTTCCTAAGTTGTTAAACGCGCACAGTGTGCAATGTTGCGCATCCATCGTGGGGTGTGCAATGAACTTGTGCCAACGTCTTGAGCGCAAGGTGTTTAACAAGGATACGTAATCCAAAGTTGATGGGTTTGCAACCCTCTTACTCAACGAGTTGTTTAGTAGGTTAACTCATCCTTTTACCAACGTGGGTATTAGTAAGTGCATGCACGCCATGTAGGCTAAAGGTAATGTAACCAACACATTGAAATATAAATAGTATTTAAATAACAATGTAAAGAAATTGTTTCGTGGAGTTAGCTAGAAACCACGAATTTGAATTAACACTTGCAAGATTTTATAAAAGAGAAACATTACTTATCTAGATAAGGTAAAAATAAAAACTACATGGATCTTTATTGGGGCACTTTCTAAAGTGTGCGAGTGTCCATGTTGGGCCGTAGCCTTTCCTAAAGGTAGCATCTCTTGAGATTGCGAACGTTCCACGTGCGTTTTAGCTCATGGCCATCCTTATCGCGCAGCTTGTACGCTCCTTTTCCATGTGCTTCAACGACCTCGTAAGGTCCTTCCCACTTTGGTCCTAGCTTTCCTGTGTCTTCTGCGCGGCTTGAGTCGTTTTCGCGGTATACGAAGTCGCCCGGTCTGAATGAAATGCTTCGCACTTTGGCATCATAGTATCCTTTCATTCTTGATTTGGCTTTTTCTTCTCGTATCGCTGCACGTTCACGCCTTTCTTCCAGAAGATCCAAGTCTATGCGCCGCTCATCATCATTTGTGGTGATGTTGACTTCTGCCGTGTGGATAGTTGGCATTCCAATCTCAGCTGGTATAACAGCTTCTGTCCCATAGACGAGAGAGAAAGGAGTATCTCCGTTGCTAACTTTGATTGTTGTTCGGTGTGCCCAAAGAACATGTGACAGTTCTTCTACCCATCTTCCTTTGTGTCTGTCTAGGCGCGCTTTGATCCCTTCACCCAGGCTACGGTTCGCGCGTTCAACCAGACCATTGGTTTGTGGGTGAGTTACTGACGCAAAGTGTTGCGTGATGTTCAGTTGTTCACACCAATCTTTAAATGGATTATCACGGAATTGTTTTCCGTTATCTGAGATAATTTCACCAGGTAATCCAAAACGACATACTATGTTGTCCCATACAAATCGTTTCACTTGGTTACCTGTTATGGTCGCTACTGCCTTTGCCTCGATCCACTTAGTAAAGTAGTCTATTGCCACAATAAGGAATTTCAATCCACCTGCAGCAACGGGGAAAGGTCCAGCAATGTCAATACCCCATTTATAGAATGGCCATGGTGATGTGATGGGTGTTAGCTCATGCTGTGGTCGGCGCGGGATGGGTCTGTGGACTTGACAATCGCTGCACTTCCGTACCAAATCGCGCGCATCACGGTGCATCGTTGGCCAATAGTATCCTGACCTTAGGGCCCGCGCCACAATGGACCGTGGTCCTGAATGCATGCTGCATGAGCCAGCGTGGATCTCTCGAAGTACATAGTCTGCCTGAAGAGGTCCAACGCATCTAAGCCATGGTTGCAAGAATGAGCGTCTATATAAGACGTCATCTCTAAGCTCGAATCGTTGTGCTGTGCGCCGTATTCGTCGAGCTTCCTTCTGTTCTTGGGGGAGTGTGCCCTTGCTGATGAAGTCCACTATAGGTGTCATCCATGTAGGGCCTTCTTCTTCTATCACCGTGGATACTTCCATCTCGGAGATCGATTTGTCTTTTAAGATTTCCACCAATACCTGTTTGGACAGATGAGCAAAGCTTGTAGACGCAATCTTGCTCAGCGCGTCTGCTTTCTTGTTCTCCCCTCTAGGGACCTGCTTGATTGTAAATCTGTCAAAGCCTTGGATTAAGGACTTTGTTTTTTCAAGGTATTGGATCATGTTCTCTTCTTTAGCCTCGTATTCCCCTGACACCTGGTTGGCTACCAATCTGGAATCTACGTTTGCTTCTAGGTTGCGTACACCCATTCGTGCTGCGATGCGTAATCCAGCGATTAGGGCTTCGTATTCTGCCTCGTTGTTCGTGGCAGTGAATTCAAACCGCAGGGCATATGTGAATTCCATTCCTTCTGGGTTGGTAAGGATGAGGCCCGCGCCTGAACCATCTACACATGAAGATCCATCCGTGAAAAGGATCCATGGTTCTTGCAAGTCAACCTTTGGTTGTTGAGGTATGTCATCAGTGTCCGGCTTTTCAATGATGAAGTCTGCAAGTATTTGGCCTTTGATTGCAGTGCGTGGTCTATAGGAGATGTTGTGCTCACCTAGTAATACGCTCCACTTCTGCAATCGCCCAGACGCGTCGGGCTTGGAGATTACTTGCTTGATGGGTTGATCTGTGATCACCGCTATGGGGTGCGCTTGAAAGTATCTGCGCAGTCTTTTGGCTGCAAATACTAGCGCCAGTACTAGCTTTTCCATCGGGCTATAGTTGATCTCCGTTTTCTTAAGCGCTTTGCTTACGAAGTACACAGGTGTTTGTACTGAATTCCTATCCGTCAATAGTACTGCGCTTACTGCCCCATGAGTTGCGGACAAGTACATTATCAACTCCTCCCCTGGTCGGGGTGCGACTAACTTGGGAAGCGCTGCTATTGTTTGTTTGAGCTGCTGAAACGCTTCCTCCGCTTCGGTAGTCCAGCGAAAGTCTCCCTTTTTTGTACACTTCTTGAGTGTTTTAAATAGTGGTAGTGACTTGTCCGCTGACTTGGATAGGAATCTGTTTAGACCGGCTAGCTTCCCATTCAAGGATTGGACTTCCTTCAACGTGCGTGGTGAGGGAAGTTGTATGACTGCTTCTGTCTTCTCTGGGCATGGTTTAATGCCATCTGGTTCTATCAAGTATCCTAAGAACATGCCTTCTGTAGCACCAAAAGTGCACTTCTTAGGGTTTAGCTTCATATTGATTTTCTGTAGTGTCTTGAACGTTTCTTAAATATCGCGCACTATATCATCTTCAGTATGGCTTTTTATGACTAGGTCATCAACGTAGACTTCCAGGTTGCGACCCACTTGCTTTTCAAATGTATTATCTACCAAGCGCTGGTAGGTGGCACCTGCATTCTTTAGTCCAAAAGGCATCTTCGTGTAACAATAGACGCCTTGGCTCGTATGGAAAGCTGTCTTTTCCTCATCTTCCTTAGCCATTTGGATTTGGTGGTACCCTTTGTATGCGTCCAAGAAGCATTTAAAGGGGTATCCACATAAGGATTCCACTTTCCAATCTATCTCTGGCAGTGGGTAGCAGTCCTGCGAGCATGCTTTGTTGAGGTCTGTGAAGTCCACGCACATTCGCCAACTGCCATCGCTCTTTTTAACCATGACTGGATTAGACAGCTAGTCATGGTAGTAGACTTCTCGCATGATGCCTGCGTCCACAAGCTTGTGTACTTCCTTCAAGATGTCTTTCGCGCGCTCTGGAGCTTAGCCGCGCTTCTTCTGCCTTATTGGTGGATATCCTTGTCAGATTTGTAGCTTGTGTTCTGAGATCGACCGAGGTACGCCAGTCATGTGTTTCGGCTCCCATGCGAAGACATCCAGATTTTTCTGCAGGAGTGCGCACACAGCTGCTTTCCCTTTATCCGACAGCGAACCTCCAATTGACACCTGTTGTTCAGGGTAATCAGGGTGTATTGCCACTTTTAAGTTCGGTATCTTGGCTGCGCCATGTTCTGGAGTGTGTGTTGCCTCACATGTAACTGTATTACATTCTTCGGGAGGCACAGCGTTGTTGTAAAGGGTGACAATGCCGCCTTCTACTGGGAATTTTAGCATTCCATGTGCCGTGGATGGCACTGCGCGGAGGGCTGATATTCCTGATCTTCCGATGATGCCATTGTATGGCGAGGGAGATCTAATCACCATAAAGTTCATCCACGCTTTTGTGGAGTGCTCCTTGTTGCCAACCATGACTAGCAGCCGTAGTTGTCCTATTGGCCATATCTTTTCTCCTGTAAAGCCTGTTAAAGATGATGCGGCGGGGACCAACTGGCTTTGTATCTCGGGTCGTAGTCTCTTGAAACAATGTTCGTACATTATTTTCGCGGATGCTCCTCCATCAACGTACATGCGGTGGATATTGTGACCCCCCACATATATTTCAATGGTGAGTGGCTCCGCCACTGCGTTGTCCGCAGTCAACTTGGGGAAAGAAATTTCATCGCTAGGAGAGAACCTCTGGCTGACCTTTTGCTTGACTTTGCGCTGCCATGATTGTATCATGTAAATTGTGTCTGCCTTGTCTTTAGGTGGTTCTTTTTTATCCGTTGTTCGCTGTTTATCTTTCCCTTCTTTAATATTTTTGACTAAGTGATCCATCCTGCCCTCTTTTACTAATTTATCAATTAGTTGGCGTAGCTGGACGCACTCATTCGTTGTGTGGCCCTTCTGTCCATGATAGTCGCAGTACCCTGTCCCTGTGCGCTTTCCTTCTGGCGTGCGCATTGGTGGGGGTTTAGGGAAGTTTGCTCCTTCTGTTGCGAATATCTCTCGCGGAGTGTTTGTCGACGAGGTATACTTGTCGTTTCCCCGTGCGCCTCCGTCATTACGATAGCTTTTATTACGATTACCGCTATGGTCATTAGATTATCTCCTTGACTGTTTTTGCGGTCTGTAATTAGAGTATCCCTTCTTGCTATCTGCGACAGCAGCTTCTCCTTGGATAAAAGACCTTGTGCGCTTCATTAATTCATCAAAGGTTTGGGGAACTTTATCATTTAATTTTTTGATAAGTTCTTGGTTATTTATCCCATTCATGAATCCTGAAATTTTTAGTATTTCAGGACACGCCTTGATGTGTATACATTCATCTTTGAAGCGCTCCATGAAAGCGCTCGTTGATTCCCCTTGGCGTTGTTTAATCCTGGCCAATTCTACTGGGTCCTTAGCGCACTTATTTCTTTGAGTGAAGTTCAAGCGGAATGCTTTCCGCAACTCTTCGTACCCCTTTATACTTCTTCGTAGAAGTTTGCTAAACCAAGTTCGCGCATTCCCTACCAATGTGGAATTAAACATATGGCACCACACAGGTTGTGGCCAATTTTCGATGCCAGCAGCGGATTCGAAAATTTTCAGGTGATCATCAGGGTCACCCGTTCCATCATATGTTTTAACATTGGAAGGCATGCGCCTTTTCTTGTTGTCCGAATAATCGCTGATGCACTTTGAGAACGCATCAACCTTTTGGCGACGCCAAGGAAGGGATATGTCCTCGTCCTCTTCCTCGCGACGTCTTCCTCTGGACTTCCAGTGTCCTGTTTCTTTATCCTCGTTGTCCGAGGAGCTGCTCGAGGAAGAATCGTTTCTTTTACGGCGCTTGCGCCGTTTTTCTTCGGAGTCTGAGCTAGAGGGGCTTTCACTTGGGAAAAATCGTCTCCCTGGTCTGTCGTGAACTCTTCTGCTTCCAGATTACTCCTCCGAGTACTGCGAATTGGATGAGCTGTAACGAGCTAGAGTGGCACTCGGTACGCTATGCTCGCGCTCTAGGTAGCGCGGTGGGGATGTTCCATCGAAGTCAAGCCGAGCGTGTAAGTTCTGGCTCAGCCTTCTTCTTGCCTCCTCTTGGAGGAGATTGGTCAACGTTTCGTAATTTTTGGATACAAAATTTTTCAACGTTGACTCCTGAGTATCTTCTTCCAGCGCAATGATATTTTCTTCCAAAGCAGTCCCCTTATCTCGGGTGGTGGTACAGTGTTGTTCACTGTGGGTACCGTTTGATGGGGAGTGTTGAAGAGATTACGCTGGAGATCATCAGTGTTTGGGACCATCGTGGTGGTCTGAGTTGTTTCTGCGGGTAATTCTACTGTTGGAAGGATTGGGGGTAGTCCCGGTTCCTGGTGACCAGGCGCACTGGTTGTTCCAGTGGTTTGCCTAGAGGTTAGGTCTTGATAGTTCTTCCTCTGGGGATCACCACGTGTCTTATCCAACAGCGGAGTCCGCTGATTCAGGTTTTTATGCTTTGTCATCCTAGTTCTTAGTGTAGGGTCCCACGGATGGCGCCACTTGTTGATACAAAAGTTGGGCGTTCCTTGTTTGGGTTCCTGTTCTCGTACCAATTAGATCTTAATGCTCTTGAGACCTGCGCACTAAGAAAGTAACAGACACCGTTAGGCTTATCGAGGGATTGTTTCCCCCGATTATCCTCCGGCGTGAGAGTAAGTAATCGATTTAGGGTTGTGAAGAGTTTTAGGGTTGTAAGTCGTACCTTAGACGAGAGCTATGATGCCCTATATATACACACGTAACCGATAAGGTTTCGTGCTCCTCACTCTTCGGTGTATCCACCGATATCGGATATTCGATATATATCTCCTTATTTAGGAGATATCTTAATCCATAAATAGTTTTGGGTTTGGGCCCCGTGAGCCCAAACCGCCTAATTGGTAGTCCAATTATTATTATCGTAGCCCACTCGTGATGGGCTTAATGTTAGTGGGTCATGGTATTCGGGTTCGTGACCCGAATATAGACTATACGTCATCAGGTCCCATAAGATATGTGTTTGACTATAATTTATTGACATTTCATTATTGATATCACTCATTTCTTCCTTGGGCGAGGTTTTGATATTTTGTGTTTCATTAAGAACACTTTCCTCATGGCCAATTACTTTTCTTTTACGAGGATTTTTATCTTTTGAACCAATTGGTCTTCCACGTTTCAAACGTTTTTTGAGATTCTTGAGCGATGTTACCATCAGCTTGCTTATTTGGTGTTTCAACTCAAGCTGGGGCATTAGCAACTGTTATATGTGACTTAGTCACTTTTTTGTATCTGTAAATGCATCAGGTAACTGATTTGCAATTTCTTGTAAAGGCATTATCTTTTGAACCTCGGTCTCACATTGCTTTGTTCGAGGATCCATATACAACAATGAAGGTTCACACCATGAGACCTCTTTCTCTTGATTTTTCCCTTTTTCCCATAATGTCGGGAAAACTGCTTCATCAAAGTGACAATCAACAAAATGTGCTGTAAAGAGACCACCTGTTAAAGGTTCAATATATCTTATGATGGAAAATGTTTCATATCCAACATAAATTCCCAATCTTCTTTGAGGACCCACTTTTGTGCGTTGTGGTGGTGCAATAGGAACGTACACTGCACAACCAAAAATTCAAAGATGGGAAATGTTTGGTTCTTGGCCAGAAACAAGTTGTACGGGAGAGTATTTATGATTTGCCCTTGGTCTCATGCGAACCAATGATCCAGCATGTAAAATTTCATGTCCCCAAATAGAGACGGGGAGTTTAGTTCTAATTTGTAATGGTCTAGCTATCAGTTGAAGACATTTGATTAATGATTCTAGTAAACCATTTTGTGTGTAAACATGAACAACCGGGTGTTCAACAACAATTCCAACAGACATGCAATAATCATTAAAAGCATGTGATGTGAATTCCCCTGCATTATCAAGTCTCACTCTTTACTGTGCCCTTAATTTAATAATTTGAGCAAGAAATTTGGAAAGGCCACATTACGAGTTGATAATAAGGAGACATGAGACCATTTGCTGGATGCATCTATTATGACCATGAAGTATCTAAACGGTCCTCAAGGCGGATGAATTGGGCCACATATATCACCTTCTATTCTTTCAAGAAACATAGGTGATTCATTTTCAACTTTAAGGGGTGAAGGTCTTGCAATCAGTTTTCCAAGAGAGCAAGATGTAAATAGAGGTACCTTATCTATTTTAGGGAATTTTTGATCTTTCAATGGATGTCCATGTATGTTATAGACTATCATTTTCATCATTTTTGATCCTGGGTGGCCTAATCTGTCATGCCATAAGTTGAATATACTAGGATCACAATGTTTTCCTTGGCTGCCATATGCGCTTGTGGCACATTAATATGTGTATAATGCAAAACAAAATGAAGCATTGGCAGTTTTTCCAATACGTGATTCTCATTTATGATATGAAAATACTTTTTGTTCTAACTAGTCCTTGACTGAGTATCATATCCATTATGATATATGTTTCTGAAACTTAGCAAGTTTCTTTTGGATTTTGGGGAATAAAGCGTTCTCTATCAAAAGTTTCTTTTGGATTAGCGTTTTGGGTGCTCCATCTTTATCATTGTCACCGGTAACAATCTCCGATAAACTTCCGGCAACCATTTCTTTGGAGAAAGTAAAACCTTAATAAAACCCTAGTATTTGGTTTCCCCCAAATTTGAATCACCTTTTGTTTCGGTAGAGTATCCCTAAAAGTAGTTGTTCACATGGGCTGGCTATGGTTTTTTTCTTCTTCTTTTGAAATAGGTCCAAACAATAAATGTTACTTCGGGAGTTTACGGTTTTTTGTTTTTGTTTTTTTTAAAGATAGTGATTTTGAAGAATTAATCTGATAACTGTATTTGTGTCAATGAATAAAAAGGCAAAACTGTCAACTAATAAATTTTCCTAACTCACGAACGTAAACATATAAACAAATGACGGTTTTGCTTAATAACTATGTCTACTTGTGTGCTTAATAATTTGGTCGGCCGATTAGAAAAAACTAGTTGTGCAAATTTGAAGAGAGAAAATGTATAATATACTTGTGAAATATTTATTGATTAGGCATGTGTGTTATGTCTATATATACCACTACTCGAAAGAAAAAACTGCAAGTTTTTTTTTTTTCATTTTATTTCCTTTCTCTTTTTTCCTTTCTCTTCATTTCCCCTCCAAAATAACTCGAAAATGAAGTTTAGTGGAAAACATCTTACCTAAAGAATACAAAAGTTCAAATATTTTTTGAATATTTTAGATGTTCAAATTTCACATAATAATCCATACATGTTTCAAGGTAAAATGTGTACCTACAGCTAGGGATGAGGACAATATCATTTTGGTACCGTATCAGTAACGTTTTTAGGGTACCGGATTTTTTCCCGACTAAAAATGGAGGTCTTGTTCCTGAAATCGGGTGGTATATCGATACCGGTATAAAATTCAGTACCAATTCAGGTAAAACGGTACAATATCGATTTGAGAATCGGTTAACATTAAAAAAATCATATATGCAAAAGAAAACTACACAATTGAGATTCCCTTTCATTCTCCAGTTAGAGTTTTTGACATAAACACTATGAAGTATGAACACATTCAAGATAAAACAACTTGCAGACACAATTAAAAAAAAATGCCTCTGATATGATGGCAGTGTTGTAAAACTCAAACTCAATTTGTAGCTTGTGATGAAGCATTTTTGACCGAGTGTGTCAAAGAAGGTTTAGAAGGGTTTTTCCAACATTTAAAATCTTGTTTAGTTGTGAGGTAGTTGTTCCGTCGTTAAGAGTACATGGGACGAATAGGAGGGGTGTTCGGTTCAGCATATTAGTTTAAAAAAAGGATTTCTTAAATTTTGGTATTGAAATCAAGAATTTCAGCCTATTTCCCGTACCAATTTGAATGGTACCAATTTTTTTCGAGCTAATTTCATAGTCTCGGTACTGTACCGATGTAGTAAAGCGATACTGGTACGGGTCTGTACCAGTGTTGTAACGTTTTTTCGGTACCAATGCCCATCCCTACACTGCTTCTTAATTAAAATATGTCAGTATGTGGGTTTAGGTGAGGTTGGGATGAATGATGAACAAGCTCCATTGTTTGGTTTTATTATTTTAGTCTCACGCGCGGGATTTAGTCCAAAATTTCATCACTATCTAGCAGGTGGGGTTGACCATTCACCACATTTAAACATCATTTTATAATTTTAGGGAGGGGGATCCTCTAAAGTAATTTTAGATATATACTACACTCTTTTGTCTTTTTAATATTAATTTTAATTATTAATTCTTCCGCTAACTGTTAAAATAATCATTTCAAATTAAATATAATATTTTCTCTCACATCAAATTTAGATACTAAACCAAATCCTAATCATAAACCTATCTACTAACCAAATGAGCTCTTAATGATTACTTACACACCACTAATTCAAACAAAAAAAAATGATCAATTTTGTTATTTACTGGTTTTAGATGATCGTACGAACGGCCCCACGAGACTTTTATATAAGTCACACTAACGTGGTTCTAACATAAGTAGGACTAACGTGGTTTTGACATGATGAAAAATCAAACTGAAAAGCACTTTCCATGGCATATAAAGTTGCATCAACATTATTTGTTAAGTGGCATTTTTAATAGCTAGTATCTGCATACGTGATACTCAATATCTTTGAAATACGAAGTAAGGGAAATGACCAACTGAAACTTGGATCACAACCCAATTCCTTAAGATATACAATAATACAACCAGCTGCTAAGTGATGAAAAGGCTTTTCTGAGATGTGTAGGACTGTAGGGTATTTGACACTTCTACAATCACAAATCCTGATCCGCTCAATAAATAAAATCTTTGAAATCAAAATCCTATCAATTTGCTAAACTAAACACCTCATGGAATTGTATTGCAGTTACAATAACATCAAAATCCAATGAACTAAGCACCCCTGATGGTTTTATAAATTGCATTACATGGGGATACATTAACAGATAATGAAAAAAAATCAGTCGAAAAGACAACCAGAAATCCAGAACTAAGTGTTTGCTACTCAAACCGAAACTAAAATACAGGGGGATAATTTTAGGGCTAATAAACCATATTTCAAGATATTCATTATTGATTAGCATTCACCTAATGCTAAAGGCTCTCCAAAAATCCAGGGAAGTCACCTGTTAAGTACACTCAAACCACCACAACAAACAATCTCCACACGTACAACACAATATCACTTCGTAACCTTTTTACCACGAGTATTGAACGTTTTAAATTCTTAGATCAATGCAAAATAAAAACCCAAATTTCTTCCACACAATTTAGGCATTTAGCACGCTTTTAAGTAAATGAACAAAAGAAACTGCAACACCCATATACATCAAGGATTTCAACTCACAAATTAACCAAATATGCAAACTCAACAGAAAAATTATGTGTACAACATCTTAACACTTCACAATGTTCCAAACAAGAATGTGTATCAGGCAAATGACTTTTTAACATGGTTATAAAGGCGCGCCATGGCGGCGCCAAAGCGTCACTCTAGGCGTGGCATGAGATGAGTCACGATAAGGCGCGCTAAGCCGTTAGGCGTGACATGTTTTTTTATTCAACTCCGATTTATTTTTATTTTTTTATTTATATGAAGAATATTACATGTAAGATTAGTTTCTTAACCTCATTCATTATGCAAACCGCTTTTTGTAAATTTGATATATATGAAATATGATATAAAGATATAAATATTTTCATATTTTGTGCCACTTTATATCACGCTTTAAAAATGCAAAAGTTTCGCCTTGGCCGCTAAGGCGTGAGGCTTGTTCATGCCGCCACGCCACGCGTCGCGCTATTTATAACCTTGCTTTTTAACAAACTGAAGGTTGCATCATAGGCTTGTCGATCTGACTACATCCCAGTTCTTTGAGTAAAGGATTGATAAGAAATAGCAATACTAACACCTTGTAAAACCCAAAAACTTATGGAAGGACTTCAATTCTAATTCCATCAAGATTTCATTAACCAACCATTAGGGGTTTCACAGTTACAGTGAGATGCCTTTACAAGTACAGAACACATGTATAACAATTTCCATCCAACATAAGAATGAAGTATATTTAAGACTTTCAGTGAAAAGAAAAAGGAACCAAAATACCACAACATGAGTAACATTAATACATATCCAAATCGAGATAGAATACAAAATTATTGTATTTCACTTTCTTTTCTTTGCAACTCGTGAACACAAAAAGTATCACTATTTTCTTTTCACTCCTTTATTTTCACCCCCTCTTCTTTTATCTCTTTCTTGTAAGAACTCGGGAACAGAGTGTAAGAGATATTGGAAATAGATAATGCCAAGAATAGGAAGGGTGTGTATATTGTTTAAACTTGGGACACAACTGTAAAACCCAGTTGTAGATGTGCAACACCATTGATAAATAAAGTTTTGAGGGTTGTTCTAACTTTCAACTCGATGTGCAAGTTGTATGTACGTAACCTTTTGACAACAAGTATCAACCATCAGATTGGAAGTCTTGGACAGCTTAATTAAACCACCACAGCAAATAATTTCACTTGGCTCAACTCAAATCTAGGCAAAATAAAACCCAAATATATACCATGCCATTTGTAAATGCAGAAAAAAAAAATGTAAGTTCCACACATATTCATCAAGGATTTCGACTCACAAACCAAATATGGAAAAACTCAGCAGATAAATTATGTGTACAACATCTAAACACTTTAATATCTTCCAAACAAGAATGTGAATTAAGCAAATGAAATACTAACACTTTGTAAACCAAACTCATTATGATATTTTCCCTAATTCCATGAACCAAATGCTACGTTCGAGGTTTTACAGTTACAAGAGGTACATTAACAATTACAACCCAACAAAAGGGTGAATTGGAGTGCATTTTAGTTAAAGAAAAAACCAAAATAACGAGACAATACTGTAATACTAATGAAAAAAAGATAAATTCCATTGACGTCAGGCCACTTTCCTCTACTACAAGTACCTTCATGTTCAGAACCTGAAATGTAGGTTATTTGTAAGCCATAGCACGTAGTGAGTTCATAACCTTTACACACAGTTTTAACAAACTTACGAGTCCTTTATAATACTAAGGTAGTAAGCTACTAATTAGCAAACCGACTTCTTATTTAGGGCCTAAGGTTTTACAAATGGAAACAAAGCAACGGGATTTAATTTGGGGTTATGGTCCAAAATTTTGTTTTATTTAAGTGTGCTGTTTACTAACTTTCAAGCATTATATATTTATATTAGTTGAGTAGTTAGTGTGCAGCTAAGCTTCAACATAATGTGTAGTTCCCCGCGGTGCCTTTAAAAAGAATTCAGTATTAGCATAAGACTGCTTACAAAGTCATTGTTACAGAGCATTATGGTAATTCGTAAAGTTATACATTAACAGAAGTTAACGTTCTAAACAAAAGAAGTTACCAAAAATAATTCAAAGGATAAACGTCAATAGTAACATAAGATTGCGCACTGATTTTGAATTAGAACACATGCTCCTATAAGTAGTGTGCTACTAATACTAGCTTACAACCATTCTTTAAAGTTAATGTTAAAAGTTAATATGCCTTGCTTTTTGTCCTTTCACACGATGTTAATAAACAACTGCAGTGACAGAAACAGCAATAGTATAACTAAGTGAGTAGTGACAGAACAACATAAGATCCGAAGATCATACCTGATACAGAAAGCATAATCACACACCAGCAAAAGACGCTATGAATAGAAAGCTACCACGGAGGAATAATAATTTCGGGTCAGAGAGATCACGATAAGTTTTTAACCCGATATTGTATTGAATTGTCTTTCTATTTACAATTTCATCTGATCCAATCACCATAAACGAATCCTCTTCTCTTTCTCCCAATGCAATACAGGGGACACCATCAGCAATGCTCCAGTCTTTAGAAATTGGCATCATGATGTCATCAAGATTAACAAAGTACTTGAATGACCATTCTGAGTGCCCATTCCTCATCTCATAAACATTCAACTGATGAAAATGAGTAGAATCCATACCAAGAAGAAGCAAAGAACCACGAGACTCATACAACTTGCGATCCCAAGGCACCTTCTTATGGTCCAAGGTTACAGGGAGTTGCATTTTCGTTAAAACAACAGTTTTATTCACAATGCCTAACTTGTAATGCAAAGCCCTAGTAATAAATTTAGTTAACCAAGCATCATTCCAATATATGCCATATGCAAAACCTGAAAAACATCGTTTGGAAAATGGATCGCTGCAAACAGAACTCCAGCTGCGTGTTTCTGAAGAGTAAGTTTGTATTTGAATGGAAACAACATCCTTATCATCATCATCATCACCAATGCTTGTAGCATACACGACTTTGTAATGAGGAGATTTGGTAGGATCAAAACCCATTATCATACCACAAACATATTTAGGTTTCACATTAGATTTGCTGGGCTGTGGAATCATCTTAGACATTTTAACAGTTGGATTGTAAACGTAATACTTATCAGGCTTGACATAGCATAAAAGCAAACCATTGCATGACTGCCGAACAAAAGCATTATTACTACCTGCTGCCTCCTTGGAGCCAATTTTGAAAGTGTTTTTAAACAGGAATTCTGATATCCAACCGCGTGAAACCATATTGATAGTTATCCGCAAGATGCAAGAAAAATATACCGGAAGGAGGATCAATGTTAGGAATTTGGCTCCGACGTATCATGAAAGTAGTGTCTTTAATAAGAGATAACCAGTGTTTGGATACGGATTTAAACAAGACAAGTGAGATTACAGGTAACCGGAGTAAGATTTCGGTTAAAAGATCGTCATTGGACATGACTGTAAGTACAGACAAAGGGAGTTTGTAATCGGTGATCTGTTCTTCGGATTCTCTGACATCAACATCGGTTGTATCTACTTCAGGCCGTAGAAAAAGTTCTGACAAATATCTTGCAATTGTTTCCATGGATAAACACTAAAACCCTACTACCTTTTGTTTTCTCTATAGGGTTTCGTATATTTGAATTGTGTATGTTATTATGTTTTTTATAGAAGAAAAAAATTAAGACCTTTTTAATTAAAGGATACTTAAATGTAAGGCGGTGTGTGTCGTTTTTTTTTTTTTTTTTTTTTTTTTTTTTTTTTTTTTTTTTTTTTTTTTTTTTTTTTTTTTTTTTTTTTTTTTTTTTTAATTTTAATAACTTCTTAATTTTACTTATGACATTTTTCCTTTTACTTATTCGGATGACTAGGCGAGTACCCGTGTATAGCAACGAGATTTCTTAGCGGCTAACAGCTATAGTTGTGATAATGCTGTTAATTAAGGGTGTGTTTGTTTTATTAAGATGTTTTGGGTGTGAATCTGACTACCACATCTTACTGGTAAGAGGTGGCTATAANTTTTTTTTTTTAATTTTAATAACTTCTTAATTTTACTTATGACATTTTTCCTTTTACTTATTCGGATGACTAGGCGAGTACCCGTGTATAGCAACGAGATTTCTTAGCGGCAAACAGCTATAGTTGCGATAATGCGGTTAATTAAGGGTGTGTTTGTTTCATTAAGATGTTTTGGGTGTGAATCTGACTACCACATCTTACTGGTAAGAGGTGGCTATAAAGTCTGAATCTGAATAAAATTATGTTGTTTGTTTTTTACAATTGTCTGAATGATTTTAATTGTCCGTTTTTAAGTATATATTAAGACAATACAATGAATAAGTAGCTTGAATATATCTTTAAAGATGAATATTTGGAAAAAAAAAAATTCCAATCTTGAAATTCACAAACACACACAGTTTCGATGCACTCATGCACACTTTGTCAACAAGCAAGTTACGGTTAACAATCTTTCTCGAGTTACGGCTAACACTTTGTGCCCAATGTTAACTCTAATACTACACAAAATTATACTCGGCCCACAATTAACACATAAACCATCAATATACTTCTAAAACATGGGCCTATTTGTTTATGAGTCCAAAATAAATAAATAAATAAATAAATAAAGCCCAAATATACCTAAATGTATGTATATAATACTAAACAAATGCAACCCTAAACCTAAGCTACACTTATCAATATATTATGCGGCCGATATTTTCTTTTCACTTTCTTAAACTCAAACGCAGTCACCATCTCTATCTTGTTCTTTCTCTTTGAAAAAAAAGAACCAAATCCTTGTTTTTCAAATCCAAGAACCATCACAAATCATTATAACACTCTTTCCTTTCCTTGACCTACGAAAATAATGAAGAACACAACTCACGAAATACCAAAACCTGTGATGATTTATTCAACTAAAGATCTTCTTGTGGTTCGAACGTGTGATCTTTTTTTTTATCCAAGATGGATGATCGGTATATAGGAGTAAGAGGCAATCAGACAATACCACCACATCTTACCGGGTAAGATGTTTAACATCTTATCGCGTCTGACTGGAGAAAAAAAACAAACGACCACCGCCTCTTACCGCGTCTGACTGGTAAGTGGTAAGAGGCTAGTCAGACATTTTTGTAAAAAACAAACACACCCTAAATGTTTCGTGTAACGTTATATAAAACGTAAAATAATCAAGATGTAATTGAAAAATGTTATAACATGCGATAACTCAACTGAGATAGTAATTGTTAAAATGTACTCCCTCCCTCCCAAATTATATGTCTATTTCTAAATTTCACAAATTTTAAGAAAGATGAGCCCTTTACAATGTTAACGAACAAAATTTTATTGTCACCCACTTAAAAGCATTTTGATTGGTTGTTATTAAAAGTGGATATTGAATTTGAGACAATCAAAAATACCAAAGTTGACTTATATTTTGGGACGGAGGGAGTATTAAAAAAACATATAAAAACGTTAGTGAAACTGAAAAGAAAACATTACATCAATTATGAAATAACTAACAATTCACGTTATTCGTCACGTAAAACTTCTTGGTATACGACATTTGAGGTGTAGAATCCTTTTTGACCGAATTCTTGGACAAACTTTACTAATACCTTTGTAGTTCTACGTGATATCTCTTTAGACAACGCAACATAAAGTTCACCATGCGAGAAAACAAAGTCCAGCAAATAGACGCCCACATTTGGAGTTGTCTGGGCCTAAGCTTTATTGATAGTCATCGTAAAACTACGGCGCACAGTGAAACGCCCATAATTTTATTTATATATATTTTTATTTTTTATACTTGGTTAGTACGCCGTATCCTTATTTGGGGATATGTTGCATCGCCGATATGCCGTATTGCTGATATGTCGTATCCCCATTTAGGGATATGTCGTATCGATTGCAGATTAGGTCTGCACTTTTCTGCATTTTGTACATTTAACCACTTTTTTGAAAATCATACTTGCCCTTAACGAATGACATGAAATTTTGCAAAACTACAAAACATACATTAACTAACATATCTGCACTTTTACAAGTTATAAATATAAGCAGAAACATGATTTCAGAGTTGTGCCAAACACTCCTTTAAAGGCCAGTTTAGGGGTTTTTTTAGAGTTTTTTTTTTTTTTTTTTTTTTTTTTTTTTTTTTTTTTTTTTTTTTTTTGAGCTGTTAGCTTTTTGTTATAATAATAATTTTCTCTAACGTAAGTAGCTCCATTTGGATACATCAACTTCAAACTTTTATCTTAAACAAGTAGCTCGTAAATGAAAAACTGATTAATACTAATCTCCTCTAAAATAAGTAGATCCATTTGGATACATCAACTTCAAACTTTTATTTCAAACAAGTAGCTCCTAAATGAAAAGCTGATTCATGAAGATTTATGCATACAATTAAAACTATTATAATGACAACAACAATAACTATAACAAAAATAATGGATATGTTGTGAAAATGTTAATACTATAATTTATAGATTTGTTAGTGAACATGATTAACAACACTAATATATAAGAGGTCATTTGGAATTTTAAAGAAACAACAGAAAATACTTGGTAAAATGCCTAGTTTAATGTTCAAACTCAAATTGATGTTATTATGGCCGCATTTGCTTTATATAACTACATTCATAATGGTGAAGAAGAAGATATGATATTTACTACAATCGAGCAACATTCAATTACATAACACCTGATGAACTTCACGATGTACGTAGCCATGAAAACTAAAAATGTCTCTCAATGAATATCTAATGAGACTAAATGAAACTGGAATGATATTGCTATATTAATAGAGAATGCACGTCGTCAATAATTGTTACAAGCATGTTCTCTTTAAGCATACGATTATTATTAATAAAATGAGTTTATTATTTTTATTTTTTACATTTATTTAAAATTATGGATATGTCCTTTTATGTCATTTTAAATCTTATAATTACAGTCAACAGCTAACTTACAAAACGCTTTTATTGACAAAAAAGATGCAGGTTGTAGCTCATGTTAACAGCTTTGCAGTTTACAGTTTACATCTTACAGCATAGCTTACAACCAGAGGCGGAGCTATTAAGGGACCGGGAAGGGTCCCGGCCCCCTTGGCCTAAGCCCGTTAGTGTAATTTTTCGCGATTTCATGTGTTTTTTCGGAAAAAAAATTGTTTCGGCCCTCCCATCTAATGTTCTTCCGGAAAAAAATTTGTTTCGGCCCTCCCAAGAAATTTTTTCTAGCTCCGCCACTGCTTACAACATAGTTTGCCAAACATTCCTAAAACTACTAAACATGACTAAGGCACAAAGCCTGATTGTACATATGCAATTCTGACTTGAAACTGTTTTGACACAATATAGAACATCCGGAAATAGTGGCGCGTTACAAGTTAATACCAAAGAGCAAGAAAGAGTTGCTTGTCACCTAGATATACAAGCGTAACCGTTTCTCCCAAAAGTGCACCTCGACCTACCCTTTCTAGCCCCGATCTTCTTCACGTACCTACATGAATAAACCCAGAACAGTGAGTCCTTGCAATTTAGTGAGTAAACAGAAGTAATGTGAGCTATTATAAAAAATAATAAGCATTGTCTAAATGCCAACCCGCCTATTGTCTAAATGGGTCAAAATGTGCAAATATCAAACTACTACCAAAATAAGCTACTGTGACTTCAAATCCAATTTCTAATTGGATTTCTAGTTTAAGGATGATGTCTAATCATCTCGAGGTGCTATGCTAAAACATGACAACCCGCCCATTGTCTAAATGGGACAAAACGCACAATTTTTAAACACTATAATAGACTACCAATAAACTCATATCCAATTGTTATTGAACTTCTAATGTAAGGATGATATCTGATCATCACACAAAGGCTATGCTACTACATCACAACATTCCTTCACATGCTACTAAGGTACGACATGTAGTCGTTTTACACTTTTACTAGTTATATGTGATGTCTAATCACCATATCAAAACTATGCTACTCTATATCATCACCATTCTCTTGCTACTATAAAAACGACATCTAGTCTGCGATTATGTGATATCTAATCACACGTCTAAGACTAAGACGATGTCTAATCGTCAATTCTACTATTTTCTGATGTCATGTTCTACATTGGAAAGAAACACATCACGACAATCGGTCCAATTGCATGTTTGTGAAAGTAAGTCAAGAAGAAGTCTATTTGAATGGAAACACCAAAGATCAAGAGCCACATAAGTTAAGCAAATTAAGGGATGGATTGTATACGTAAAACTTATCATATTAAAACAAATTGTAAACAACACCCATATTCATCAAAGATTTCACACCAAATCAGTAACTTAGTAGACAACTTGTGTGTACCACATGTAACCATTCCAATGTCTTCAAGGTAAATGACCAATCAAGGAATTGGAAATTTTTTCTAAAGCTTATAAATCTGACAAGAACTCATTTCCTTGAGCTATATAATCAGCAGCACAGAGAATTGGACGATCATAAACCACTTACTTAAGTCTTGGGCCGATTTTGTAAAAGTTTTGTTGGAACATTACTGATTAAAGAACATATTAGGACAGACAGGATATGGATGAATGAAATTCACGTGGAACAAGTTAAAGCATGTGAATGTTGATAGAACCACACCAGTAGCACTAAGTTCGTGAAAGACACTGTCAAAAAGACAATGGAGTAAATTCTCCGTGAAGCACCATAACGAAACATAATTAACTAGTTAAATGTAGATAAGTAAAAGTAAATGTAATCAGTATTATGAATCAAATGTACTTTATAAGTCTCTTAGATACACCTTATCATAAACATTTCTTTAGTCATAAACATCATCACTTGCTGATCATATCTAACAAAATTCAATAGATGCCACACACCTTTCTTCTAATGTATGTATTTACCTTCATTATCTGGCCTGAAATTCATGTTACTTGGTAAGCCTATTATCCAGCAAGTTCATAGAACTTAAACTGCAGCAAATTAAAACAGGTAGAACTTACAGGACATAAGGAATTTAAGTCAGGGGTTGTGATCCCACATTGATTCTGAATTAGAATTCCATACTCCTCGTAGATCTTAGTAATGTTCTACTCCTAATTTATGATCATTATTTTAACTTAATTTTGAAAATTATCATACAAGCAAACTCATTTGTGCATGGAAAATACCGACCCTAATAACTCCAAATTGGGTTACATCGAGTCATAAGAGTAACAAATCATATGGTGTATACATATCTTTGCACACCGTTGTTAATAAGTTTTTGTGACAGGGCAATTGTAGAATTAAGGGTATAACTAACCAATGGACCTAATACCAAAAAGGATTAGAGCAAATAGTCGATGTAGTAATGCAATGATATATCATACCTTAAACAGAAAGCAGAATCACACACCAACAAAAGATGCAATGAACTGAAAGCTGTGAATTGGCCTAACTAATCCTAATTCAGAGAACTCACAAAAAGTCTTTGACATGGGTTTGTAATGTATAGCCTTTCCACATAACTTAAAAACCATAACTGAATCCTCTTCTCTTTCTCCCAAAATGATACAAAGAACATCGGATCTATTCTTCCATTTTTTGGTAATGGGTATCATAATGTCATCAAGATTAACAAGGTATTTTACCAACCATTGAGAATAAGTATTCCTCATCTCGTAAATATACAATTTTCTCGAATTAACATTATCCCCACAAAGAAGAAGCAAACTACCACGAGACTGAAACAATTGGCTATCACTAAGCACATCCCTATCCACAGTTCCAGGGAGTGGTATATCTGTTAGAACCGGATGCTTTACAATATCTAACTTTAAATGCATTCCCACAATCGCAAGATTCAGCCAATGAATGGCACCATTCCAATATATCCCATCCTCAAAACCATTAAAATTAAGAAGGAAAAATCGATCAGGGCAAACACTCCAATTGCATGTTTTTGAAGAGTAAGTCTCTATCTGAATGGAAGAACCATGCTGTCCAGCATGAATGACTTTGTAGTGCGGTGATTTTGTAGGATCAAAAGCCAATCTCCAGCGAGGAGCTATATTAAGATTCAAAATATTTGGTTGTGGAAGCATCTTAAACTCATTAATGGTTGGATTGCATACATAAAACTTAAGAGGCCTAATGTTACATAAAAGCAAACCATTGCACGACTGCATAATAATAAAAAGACTAGCAGCCTTAGTAAAGATAGTGTTTAATGGAGCTAATTTGGCTGGAACTTTGTAATCCAACGGCACCAAATCATAAACGAGGCATGATCCACGTTGCCGCCTGACTAAAAGACCGGAAGGAGGATCGACTTTAAAAATTAGGCTCCGTCTCCTAATGAAATTTGGGCATGTGATGAGATATAACCACCGTTTCGATACCACTTTTAACATTATTATTGACATTACAGGTAAACGAAGTAAGATTTCGATCAATAGGTCATCATTGGACATGACTGCATAGACGGATGAAGGGAGTTCATTGTTACCTGTGCTATGCTTTTTAGATGCTTTGCCAAAAACAGCAACGGTAACTACCTCCGACGACAGAGGAAGCTCAGATGAATTTCCAGCAGTGGTTTCCATGGAGAAGGTAAAAACCATGCAAGTAAAACCCTAGATATGAATTAGTCCAAAGTATATATATTTCGGTATACATTGTTGCCTTGTGGGCCTACTAATCGTTTAATTCTCTTGAATTTTAACTTTACATAACTAGCTTTAATTTCATCTTATTTACATCTAACCTTTATACCTATTTTTTTTTTTATAATTTTCATCTTAAATATTTTTATCAACTTTGATTTTAAGGGGAAAATTACAAAAGTATCTATAACCTTATATCACAAAATAAATATAAAAAAATTCAATCTCACCAAATGACAAGGTTTTTTATATTTGTGATTTTTCAACGATTTTCAATTCTTCACACAACTCCGTAGCGTTAAATAAAAATGGGTCAGTACTGAAAAAAATTGGTCAGTATTGAAAAGTATTAAAAGTTGTGAACTTAGGATTAAAAGAATAAAAGGAAAAGTCGAGAAACCGACACTAGAAAGTGTCGGTAATTTGTAAAAAGAATTGTTACCAAAAAGACAAAACTAAATCAAAAACCTTACAAATTTGCAAAAAAATAGATATTATAATGAAATCAAGATATTTTTGATATTTGGTGAAATATATTTTGGAATATTGTTAGATTTGTCATTTTCCCTTGATTTAACTATTAAACTTTATTATTTAATTTTGAGTAATGTTTATATACTCTTAGGCTACTAGGCAAGGCAAGATTTTTTCACCATACATATCAGCGTCACGTTAGCTTTCTCTTTTCTCTCACTTCCCTTCACCAATCTTCACCAATTAGTAGGCAAGGAAACTCATCTTCACCTTAACTCCTAATTTTTTATTATTATTAAAAAATAAAATAAATAAAAAATAAAAAATCTTTTATACTTACACAATTAGAAATACATATTTTTTTATACTTGCACAATTAGAAATACATATTATTTTAGAGAGCAATGGAAACATAATAAGAGCGCTAGGTACATATCCTAAATAAAAACAGATAACATATAATTAAACATCCATTTTTACAGAGTAATATTTACTAACACAAGACTATCAACCCATACATTACCTAGACTAAACTAATCAAACATTGTACATGGATCTGGATTTAGCAATTATAGGCTTGTAGTTAGTAACTAGCAATATATAAGGGTGGTTGCAGTCATGTTTCCGAAATCATTCATACCTCCCAAATCCACCAATAATATCATTCCACCTCATCCCAACCATTTCATACTTTTTCATACCTCCCAACCCCTTTTTAGTGGCAACCATGCCTTTTTCATACCTCCTAACTTTTTTTTTTTTTTTTTTTTTTNATGAGTGATGGCCCCACACATACTATTAAATCTTCCCATGCCTCCGAAACATATATTGCCGCTGGAGCTATGTTTTTGCCATACCGGTGGGGGTGGCATCGGTGTTTGCCGCCGGCAAACTCATGCCGATGGGCATACCGATGACCATTGCCACCACCCTAAGCATGTTGAAAACCAACACGCAACCTCTGTCATCAATCCCACTACACCCGCACAAATACCAAAGGTAAGTTTCTGTATTTCTTCCATTTTACAAACCAAAAAAAAAAAAAAAAGACAATTTTTTTTTACATCTTTATCATTGATTCTTATCAATCTTCAAAACCCTTTTGAGTTTTCTTCTAGATTTACAAACCCAATTCATAAAGCTCATTAATTTGTTGGCAAAGGTTAGTGCTTTTAAATCTTGATCATCTTTTTGTTGATTTTAGCACCGTACCCAGAGCTCATTCTTCTTCACACTATTTTTTTTATTAAAATGATTTCAAGATTTCACTGACCTTGATCTTCAATAAGTAAGCTACTTAACTCACCTGCATTTTCACTTTTTTACTTATCAAGTTTATGTTTTTCTATATGGGTTTTTGATTTTATACAATCTTAAAGAAAAAAATCTAATAATACATTTAAATGAAAGTGGGGCCCGATTTACTTGGTTACCGTTCGGTTGTCAGACCACCAAAAATTGTTTCGGGTATTGTTCATCGCGCGTGAGAAGGGGAAGTGGGCAAGGGAATCCGCGCGTGTGAGGCATTGGCAATTGGTGATACTTTCACCTCCTTGCCTACTAAGTCTTAAGAACATTCCTAAATATCTTCCTAACGCCACTTGTCACAAGTTCACATAGGAAACAGTGGCCCACTTTATCATCTTCCAAACAATTTATAACACATGCTATTAAGAGAATGTTTAGGAACATAAGTTAGTATCATTCTCCTTTAATCTTTTAACCTATTCATGTCATGTTAAGGTTGTCGACCAGTCAACCTGAACGTAACACCCCTAATAAACGATGGTACTCGAGCAAAACATTTTACTCAAATCATGAAGCATAATGCAAAACATTTTACTCAAATCGACCAGTCAACTTAAAAGGCCAGCGTAGTTCCATTTACAAATGTTATAAGTCAGACTAACCTTTGTACAACAATTACGAATTATTATAATAACAAGAAAAAAAAAAAAAAAAAAAAAAAAAAAAAAAACAAAAAAAAAAAAAAAAAAAAAAAAAAAAAAAAAAAGAAAAAAAAAAAAAAAAAAAAAACACATATGGTAGAGCTTGACTAGCTGCATCTTCCTCAAGTTCGGTTTCATGAAAAACCTGACAAAATATTATTGTTCTCTACAAATGCATCAACGAAGTTGTCATCCCATGTTATACGTATAGAACCGCTTAAGCTCATAACCTCTCCATCATCACAATTTTCTGCAAAGAACCAAAAAGTATCTTAAATAACTAGAACTGAAACATCAAAAGAAATGTGAATATTATAATACAGATACATCAAAAACATGATGGTAGTAATATTTATCTTAAATAACTAGAACTGAAATATCACAAGAAATGTGAATATTCCTGAATATGTGAAAAAGGGATATTCTCAGTTTGGCCCAGTTTGGCCCATTTTGACCCGTTCCCTTCTTAGCTAAATTTTACCTATTCAGATTACAGCGTTTAAAACAATCCAAGATGTAAAAAACATGGTAGTAAAGACTCAGGCAGCATATTTTATAAGAAACGGTGCAAACAGGTCGAATGTAAAAACTTTGCTACACATGAAATGGGTCAAAAGTTGCATACCGTGTATTCCTATAATGTTATAAATCGTTTCAATCAAATGAAAATTATTATTTTATTATACAGTTCTTGTAATGGTGATTAATACATTGATTATTTACAAAACACAAAAAGGGACAGAAAAAACAGGTTACCAACTATCAGCATGTCCCGGCTTTCAGGTTCGTACCCAAATAGTTCTGGTATATATTAACTTAAAAAACAGAAGCATTTTATAGCTTTTACTATTTTAGTGGAGTAATATGCTACTGATAATTCAATACACCAAAACCTATTGGCAAAATCTTCCACATTTCGGAGAGCTACATCATAATATCATTCTAGAATACCCATTCCTCATCTCACAAACATTCAAAAGTGGAGAATGAGTGAGACTGTAGATCAAAAAAATGGGTTACTGTGCTTGTTAGAAACAGATGCTCTACATCTAACTTGAAATGTAAAACCAGTGAATGAGGTAAGGATTTTTCAAAATCCAAATTATCATTTGGTAATCCTATCAATTTGCAAACCAAACACCTAAGACGGTAGAAACACGATAAATTAATACTCTATGAATTAATAAACTTGTTAAATTAATACTTTTGCAGGTTCCGATTCATGTGCGGAGGGTGTGCTCTTAGGTTTTCCCTCGCCACGTCAGCTCCATATCGGCTTTTTCTCTCTCCAAAACTTTTTCTTCAACTTTCCCTCTTATATTAATTTTTTTCTATTTTTTATCATTTAAAAATACCCCAAACCACAAATACCCGCTCAATACAATAAATAATAATTTCGTTTTCTTCAAAAACCATTCTCTCTCTTCTTTGCATTCGGGACTAGACTCCCGCAAAAGATAACTTTTGATGCTTTCATGCATGTTTCCCGCAAGAGGAGGGGAGGAAAAAAGAATCTTTTGGTGATTTCCTTTGCACATTTCCCGTATCACACCCTCTAGCCTAATTTATAGATAAACTAATATCTATTAGTTAATAACATTTTTAAGGTGGTCCTATGAGTATCAATTTATAGAGTTTCTACTGTACTAAAAAAGGCAAATACGATATCTCAAACCAAGGAGGATCAAGAATAAATAACCAAAATGAGTGTTACTCGCTGATACAAGTCAAATGCAGACAAACCAATATGAGTATAATCACTGTTACGAGTCAAATGTCCGACTCTCTTTGTTACAGGCTTACAGCTTCTATATAACTATTCTTTCCACCATAAACATTGTCACTTATGAATGATATCTAACAAAACTCCGTAGATATCAGATCCCTTTCCTCTGTTTGTATGCACCTTTAAGTTCAGTACCCAAAAACAAAAAAAAGGGCTGTGATCCCACATCCATTCTTGAATTCTAACTGCAATACATCATAGTAATGTGCTAGTATTACTAACTTACATCTATTATCCTCAGTAGATTTCGTTATTAGGCACCTAAGGGTGCTCACCTTTTTTCAAAGCTAGTTCCATATGGGTTTCAGTTTCATTAGAACAATGTAGCAGCAAGTCAGCAACAGTATAACTAAGTACCTAAGTAGTAAGAGCTGGCAGCAGAAGCGTGAAAGATAGTATTTGAGCAATTGAACATATTTGTACTGTGGAAGGACAGCATAACATAAAAAGATCATACCTGAATCAGAAATTAGGATCGCAGCTAGCAAAAGATGCAATAAACGGAAAGCTTTCACGAGGGCTAACTGATCCCAAATCAATCAACGTGTCGACAGTCTTTGACATGGTCTTGTAATGTAAAACCTTTCCATCTAATTCAATCACGATAAACGAATCTTCTTCTCTTTCTACCAAAAAAACACAACAAACAGATGAACGTATACTCCAAGTTCGAGGAAATGGCATCATAACGTGATTGAGGTTAACATGGTACTTCACCAACCATTCAGAGCACCCATTCCTCATCTCGTAAATATTCAACTGCTGGGAATGAGTATCTTCCCTACAAGAAAGAAGCAAACAACCAGAAGACTCCAACAATTTGCAATCATGAGCCACATTACCATTACAAGTTACAGGAAGCTGTATGTGTGTTAAAACCGGATGCTCATTTAGAAAATCTAACTTGAAATGCTTAGGCTGCTCATATAGAGTATTGAGCCAATGAATGGCACCATTCCAATGTACTCCATGCTCAAAACCTCGAAAACTTAGGACGCGAAAGTGTTCACGACAAATACTCCAATTACCTTTACGAATCTGGCACGCGGATATACTTTCCGAAGAGTAAGTTTGTAACTGAATGGAAAAATTAAGTTCATCATCAAGTACGACTCCGGCATAAATGACTTTGTAGTGAGGTGATTTTGTAGGATCAAAAACCATTCTTATACCGTAAGGAGCAAAATCAATTAGTTTATCATTAAGAAATTCATGTGGTTGTCGAAGCATCTTATAATGATTATTGGATGGATTGCATACATAATACTTGTCACCATGAGGGTGACTCATACAACATAAAAACAAACCATTACAAGACTGCAAAATATCAGCATTACCACCTGCATCAGAGCAAAAAGTGAAGGCATTTGATCTTTTGGATGGAATACGGTTATCAAACGACAGGAAATCATTAGGTATCTGGAGAAAGAGTCCACAAGGCGGATGGAGGTTAGGGTCCATGCTCCGGTGGCGGAGAACGAAATCAGGGGATGTGATAAGAGATAGCCAGCGTTTGGATACGGATTTAAAGAGAAAAAGTGAGAGTGCCGGTAATCGGAGTAAGATTTCAATCAAAAGGTCATCATTGGACACAACTGCATTGACAGATGAAGGGAGTCCATTGTCACCTAAATACGCGTTATGCTTTTTGGATGCTCTGGCATTATCAACAACGGTTACTACCTCCGACGAACTTCCAACAATTGCTTCCATTCAAACGGGTTGTAAATCAAGCCCCCTAATATATATTTANAACCAATGCATATACAATTCTACCAAACACCCCCTAAGTCCATCTTTTTCAAAACTTATAACACTATCAAAAACAAAACAAAACTTGTAGCTAATGTTTTAATCAATAAGCATATACAAAAAAGTAGTTAAAAATCAGACTATACCAGTAGAAAACAAAATGTATGACAGTGAACGGAGACCACCGTGATTCGGCGGAGACAGACAGTTGTGGATGATCGGAAGAAATGAAACCTGAGGGAAATTTGGGGTTTTAGTGTGTGCGTATTTTTCACTATTTGAGTTAGTGTGTAATTTATGGGACAAGGTCAAAGTAATTTAAAGTTTGGGCGAATTTCATACAAGGATAATTCTATTTTTACCCAACCTAAATATCAATCTCAAAATATAAGTTTTTAGTGCACTTACAATACTTTTAAAGCATGTATTGATGAAATATGAAATTATAGGGTTTAAATTAGGTATATATGGAATTGCCCCCATTCAGCGATATACTTGACACAGACAAGCCAAACTTTTATCAAGCAACTCGAGCTTGAGTTTGAATTTGACTCGATCGAGTCGGGTTTTTACCTAGCTCAGGCCTGAGCCAAAGCCTAATAAACCAGCTCGAAACACATAACAAGCCGAGCTCGAGCTTTGTGTGCCTTCATGTACATATATATTTTATTATACATATCTATCTAAACAACCTAAAGGCTAACAAGAATATTAATAATTAAATATTTGTTATAGAAGGATAATTTAAATCCCAATCCTTATGTATAAGTTATTTGCTTTTGATTTTGTCGCGTATTTTTTTGAATTTTTCGATGAGTTTCGCTATCGAATTCAATGTTTATATACAAATACAAGCATATTTTAGTCAACCACAAACATGGATGATTAAAGCTCGTCGAGTTATCAAGCCAAGCTTAAGCTTGCCTTATAATTTTTCGAGTCGAGCTCAAACCTGTCAAGATCGAGCTCGGATTGAATCGAATACAACCCTATATATACCCCTCATAAACTTTAAATTATACTCGTATCATATAATATAATAAATGTCCGTTTATATTTTAACTAATCAAAATATATTGTAGTCGGTAGAAATGATACTTTATTTGTGGAGAGTGTCATTAATAGGTATTCTTAAAACTTTATGCATTTCTCAAAGTAGACACTTACACTGTGGAACGCTAGAAGTATATATATCCAGCTTAACTAAAAAGTTACATACATATATGGATGTTCTGTTAGAATTTAATAATCTAGATTATCATATTATTAAGTAAAACATGTTGTCACATATGCGGAAGCGTAGGAACGATTATAACATATAAAAGATTAACATAAACATAAACAAGAACGTACCTTTTGATTCTAGCAAGAACAAGAATCAAACTTTAATAATCTTGAACTAGTGAAGAACCCTAATTAGGGTTTATATTAGATCAATGAATAACCCCTTACCGTTTTGTTATTCGATCCCTTGATAATTACTATAGTGAGTAATTACCTCGTTCTTGTACACACGAATTAAACCATATTAAGGTTATGCAATTAACAACACAAGAAACAATTTTTGAAGATCAAAAATTTCGATCCTATGAACCCTAAGGTTATACGATCGGCTAGAACAAGAAGAGAAGAAGAAAAACACTTAGGGATAATTGTGTGTACAAAAGATTAGCCAAACAATGACCCTATGTGTTTGTTTATATACTAATTAGAAAACTTGGAGTGCAAGCCAAGGCAAGGGTTTCCCCTCCCTTATGACCGGTCGATCTAGAGCCTTTAGAGGGTTCTAGATCTTTCTCTTGTTTCCTAATTGTATACAAACATTCTTTCCTTATTTTGCGTTAACGGGTCGTTAGCATTTTAACGGTAATACTACATCGTTAAATACTTGTGTCTAATAATAACTTATAAATACATTTATTATTATTCCTTATTAACTCATTCGTACGTGTGCAAATTCCCGATGGTCTGGGTTCGATACTATGACATACACATTTTTTAAAAATTTTTAATTTATTCCACAAATCCACGCTTCCACTTGGATATCTATTAATAGTGTAATGACATTGGTTTGGGTCCTTGCAACACTCCAATTGGCCCCTAGTTCGACTCGAGGGCTAAGGTTTCCTGGAAACCATTTAACGATTCATCGTATTATTATCCTTTGTTTCTAATTACCACACTTAATAAAGATATTGGAATCTCAGTCATTTCTTTAAATAAAAAAACAATCCTGATTTCTCGTTGTTTTATGGATATAGAGCAAGAACCTTACCAAAAAACAACATTAAAACCGACCTATTGAATACAAGATAGCACTAATAGGGCGTAAGGACCGCAAAAAAACTCTTGTACACACCACTCGAGGCCAGCAAGATTAACACACTTCAAACGACTTTGAAGGAACAAACAAAATAATCTTTCCTGAATACAACAAAGAAACCTAACCATCGAACTTAAGTGCACAACACCTTCTAGAAAACAACCACTCTCAACCTCCACCCCAGGATACACGCGAATACCGCGCGATAGCAAATTGGGCTCCACAAATGCACTAAATACATAGAACACTATATATAGAGGATATTCTCAAAGTAATCGAGAAAATAACTAAGACAATTCAGATCCGCTCTTATTACTGACAAAGATCCCATAAGAATTCAAAATCATGTAGTATGAGATAAGTCTATATTCAATTCATTGAATATCATTGGTGACAAATTAGGTATGTCAAAATGCCAACTCAAGCACTCCATATTCTTAACCACCAATAACTCAAACCCATTGGTTCATCTAGTATACCATCAATGACATCCCATAATTCATTAATGACAACGGACAAAACTTTTAAGAATATAAAAGTATCTTCCACTGATTCATAATAAAACATGACTAAATAACAATACTAGGGACACACAAACAAAACTTATTATTAATGATAAACACAAACCGCTACTAAGACTCTTACAATTTCAATTATAAATCCAATAGCTCCTGCTAGACATGGCACACTTATATACCAACATGGATAAACTACAAATGATCATGGCATTACCGACAAGAAATAAACTCATAAGTTAATGAAATTTTGCCACAACCTCACAACAAAGTAAAGAACACAAATGTCAATCAATCCTCTGTTGACCCAAGAATACACATTCAAACTAACCTCCTTGGACTCCTATCAACTACATTTTGAAGACCCCCAACAATAACCTCTATTTCAAAGAACCTTATAAAGCATTGGACAAAAATTCTTTGATAAAACCATGTGAAGCATCAACTATTTTTGATATAGCATCCATAACCAAATAATATATCCTCAATAAAATGTATGATATTCTACCCCTCCAACACACTACAAATCTCATCACTAGACAATAAACTTACAACAACATTTTAAAGTTTAAAAGATAATTCTAATTCAATCATCTTATAAAGAACCTACAATCTACCATAAAGACCACTATGCCCAATTAGTCCTAGCACACTCCGTCCCAACATTACATAGGCCATTAATAAGGATTAACACAAATACGCCACACCACACCAACCAATGGACTAAGTAACCTTGCAGTATGTCATCTCCAAAATTAAACTAGCCCCCATCCCACTTTGTATTAAAAACTACAATATGCTCTTTAAAATCCTAGTGGTAAATTAATATCCATTGGTGTAAAGCTTGATGCTAATCTAACTCCTCTATACAGACTTTATATCGCTATACAATACGCACAATCATATTGGCCCACACACCACTATAATAATGTACCAAAACAAACATACATTAGCAATATTAGGAGCAATTCCAGATTGACGCAACAAATCCCATCAACTAAAAACATAAATTACCTCTCAAGTTCTCAAAAACCCCATAAGCTCTAAACCAAATAGACAAAAACCAAAATAACAACGCTCAATCTTCTCTACAGACAACCCAAAAAAACAACCCAAACAAACCCGCCCCCACAACCAACCAAACACCCCAAACAACAACAAAAACAAAACCCCCAAAAAACAAACAAAACCACAAACACCCACCAACCCCAA